>JAYMTF010006014.1:0-10804 GCA_036897485.1 Pelargonium nanum
CTTATTAGTCAATTATTTCCATATAATTAGTGTCTTCAATTTTTTCATTTATTAAGGGTATATTCGTCTTTTCGTACATCTACTAACAGTGTTAGTAACGGATCGGGTGAAAAATACTTTATGGCGGTCCAATTCTTATTAACAAAGTTTAGGGGGTACAACTACTTTAAGTGAAAACTTTACAGGGGGTATATGCAATTACCCCATACTCTAATTAGGGGTTTTAAAACCAAAATATAAGTGAGTTCAGAGGAGACAAAACCGTTTCCCTAAAATAAAATTAATGAAGGTTAAATGTGTTTAAGAAACGAAGATGTGACAAAGAAAATAGGTGTAAATGGAGAGGTTGATGAAAGAAGGAGAAGACGACCAAGGCGTGGGGAGTGGTGGTGCAAGGTAGAGGCGACGATTGTCCGCCGACGTGTTACCTGCCGAAGACATGCAGTGTGGGTACCAGAGGGTTGAGATTGTGGTGCCTAATGAAATGCATAGTTTCATTAAGGATGAAGGACTCCATGGGTGGCATGGCAGTTTGTGGGTAATGTGGAAGCTGGCGTGGAGGGGACAGGTGACGTGGCGGTTGTCAATCTGCCACAGCCGGTTCACATGGTCTAAATAATAATTTTTTTATAAAAAAATTTAAGTGTCATAACCATATAATTTTCAAAAAATAAAAATAAAAAATAGGTCCCGAACAAATTAACTCAAAAAAAGTTGAACTTTAAATTTCTTTCTTCAATCAACGCCAAATCTTCCTCTTCTGTCTAAAAACCCATCTTCCATTGTTCAATTTCTGCCCGAGATTCGCGGCTGTAGCTTCCGTAACAGAAACCCAGTCTTGAAACACCTCTGGTCAGTGACCAATTCTTGCAATATCTTCCTAATTGTTTGTTTTGCTTGAAATTTTCTATTATTCTGTTGTTTCTAATCCAATTTCTTAGTCCACTCTTCATTTTTCTGTTGTATTTGGTTCCTGTTAGTAAAAATACATCTGGGTTTTTTTTCTTTTTTTTTTTTTGCCCTCTGTGTTCAATAAAATGCTTTGTAGATTGTTTGAAGGGATAAAGATGGTTGCTTTGCTTGTTCTCCATCCTCGTTGCCTCTGTGAATATAGGATGAGAGTATTGGATTTCAATCTTAGTATACCACAAGAGAGGTTTTGGGAGCATGAGACTCAGAAATCACTCGTTAGTATGGGTTGTTGTGCTAACATGTTGGGCCAAGTGGTTAAAACACTTTGATCCCCTATGAGATCTCAAGTTCGAGCCTCCTTGTCGACGGTATGTGGTAGAATTTGTGGTGTGGGGTTTAGGGTGAGAAACATTGTTACTTCGAGTATGATGTCTCGTTGTTGATAAAAAAAATCCACTAATTATAGATGTGGTTGATGATATTGTTACTTGAATTCTTTTGGTGTTTGCACCAGATAACTTTTAGTTGAGTTGGTTCTCCGCCTATGACCCGTCGAGTCGAGTAACCTCTCCTTCTGGTCTCTGAAATCCGATCCACTTGCAAAAGGATATGTCATGGGAAAAGATGAGAAAATTGAGCAATGGAAGCAAAATTTTATTGTTAAAGTTGACCCTTTAGTACGGAAGTCCAAACTCTTATATGCAGCTCAATGTCAAATTATTGAGGTTTAACATGGTATCAAAGCTTGGTTGAGCCAGAGGTCACAAGTTCATGTCATGTTGGCACCCTGTCATTAAATTTTTTTAAAAATTCTAGCATAAGGCAAGAAAAAGACATGGACTGACCACGTGCAAAGAAATAATGGGCTATCGTGTGAGGGGCGGGGCGTGTTTGAGTATATAATTTAAACTTCTAGTTGAGTTCAGTTGGGCTATCAGTTTAAACTTCTAGTTGAGTTGGTCTTCTACACTTACAAAGGAAACTTTATTCCTGCCTTTGATGTTATCTATGCTTGATTGTGGAGAAGTTTGGGAAAGTAATTTGATATGAAATTTGAATGTAATTCATTGGATTAGCAAGTTTGCTTTCAATGTTCCACGTAGCATAGGAGTTGTATAATTATTTTTTATAGGTTTCAAGCTTTATTTTTTATTTGCTTGTTTATATTTCTGAAGTTCCAAACTATTGGCACATAGTGGACTTTTTTATTGGCATATCACATCTGTCTTTTGTTTTCTTGAGGTTGATTAATATATGTAAGTATATACTTTTCTTTTCTAGGTTTCGAGGCCTGGTTTCTTCTTTCTCATAAGTTTCAAAGACAAAGAGGGTTGTGAAAGTAACAGTAGATAGATAGATAGAGAGAATGGGTGGGTCGGTGAAGGATGTGAAATCAAAGGGGGATCTGGATAACATTCTCTGTAGTGGTGATCCGGTTATCCTGCACTTCTGGGCCTCATGGTGTGAGCCCTCAAAGCAAATGGACCAAGTCTTTTCTCACCTCTCTAATGATTTCCCCCATGTTCACTTCCTAAGGGTTTGTATTTTCTTCTACTCTGCTTCCTTTTTCTACTGGGTTCATTCTAGCTCTACATGTACATGTAAGTATAAAAAAAGTCATGTATTGAGTCCTCTTTGTACTGGCCGTAATTTTGTAGGTGGAAGCTGAAGAGCAACCTGAGATATCCGAGGCTTATTTTGTTTCCGCCGTGCCCTTTTTCGCTTTTGTGAAGGTATGTTTTAACGGTGGATTATTGTCGTGCCTTTTAATTACAACTTGTTTTTGTTTAGCTTTGCTGCTGTTCTGAAAATTGGAAATAATGATAGAATAAGATGTATGAGATCTCTGTGCTGCTTTGTGTTAAGCTTGTGGCATGGGGGTTTATTATATTGGAATTTTAACTGACAAATATACTGTATCTCTACCCGGTAGAGAGAGAAAAGACTACCTATGATTGGTTGGAGTTATTTTCTCTGTTTTGGTTGCTGCTACAGCATCGCTAAGATAGTGGTTAATTACTTGTTAATGTAAAAATATTTTTTGAGGTTGAACAGATATATGGATGGTGATACTTATGACTCGACTTAAGTTTGTGAACTAATCTTACAGAGTATCAAATATGCTCACATTGGAAAATGAATTGAACATGAGAAAAGGAATGGGACTTCTAAGAATGGTGCTGTATATTTCTACTTTTTACGTATAAAGTTATACTTAATGAAATTAATGCTATGGACCATGATGATATAAACATAAAACCAGTGAGAGAGCGCTATTAGGATGTTAACACGAGTTGTTGTGCTAGCACGAGATGCTGAGGAAGTTTTTTCTCATTAGGCTAACGGGGAGCAGTGTGTACGGCTTCAATGTTTGGATGCACAAAGAATTTGGATTTGAATCAAATCCAATAAGATCCAAAACATGCCTACAACATGAGATTTCAAATGATTAATATTACCTTGTAATTTGAATTCTATGGTTTCCCAAACATTATATTTCAAATCCCGAATTTCAAATTTCCAATCAAATTCAAGAACCCAAGTTCAACCTTAGTGAATGTAAAAATACGACTGAGCTTTCAAGTTTTCTCACTCTATTTTTTGTTCTTCCTTTGACGAGACTCTTTTGTATCTTGATCCTCATATGTTTTTCTTCTAGCACTCAACTCCATTTTCCTTGGTCTTGTAGTGTTAAATTATTTGCAACACATCCTAAATATCATGTTTGAAATTCCACTAATTTAAGAATGTCGCCTCAGTTCCCTCCTCTTGATACTTGTACATCACTGCAATTTTTTACCAAAAATCATATTTTTGCAGGATGGTAAGACTATTGATACATTGGAAGGGGCAGATCCGTCTAGTTTGGCCAACAAGGTTGCAAAAGTTGCTGGATCAATTAACCCTGGAGAACCCGCTGCTCCTGCTAGTCTTGCAAAAGAAAACGGCTTTTCTCTGGTGCAGAGTCCGGTCCAACCTGGCCTCAGCGAAGCACTGAAAAAGCAACTGCAGCAGCTGATAAATTCTCACCCCATCATGCTATTCATGAAAGGAAGCCCTGAGGAGCCGAAGTGTGGATTTAGCCAAAAAGTGGTTACCATTTTGAAGGATGAGAAAGTTAAATTTGGGAGTTTTGATATTCTTACAAATAGTGAGGTTCGTGAAGGCTTGAAGAAGTTCTCTAACTGGCCGACATTTCCTCAGCTTTATTGCAAGGGAGAACTTATCGGTGGATGTGACATAGTTATTGCAATGCATGAGAATGGTGAACTCGGAGAAGTTTTCAGAGATCACGGAATTGAGAATATTAGTTCCAATGAAGTAGATGTGAATGAGCCAGAAAGTGGAAAGGGTGCTGTCTCCGAATCAACTGGCTTGAGTGCAACCCTGAGTTCCCGTCTTGAATCCCTTATAAACTCAAGCCCAGTTATGCTCTTCATGAAAGGAAAACCCGATGAACCCAAGTGTGGTTTCAGCCGGAAGGTAGTTGAAATCCTTAAACAAGAAAACGTGGATTTTTGGAGTTTTGATGTGCTCTCTGATGACGAAGTCCGTCAAGGGCTAAAAGTTTATTCAAACTGGTCTAGTTACCCTCAACTCTATATAAAGTCTGAACTCATAGGTGGATCTGACATTGTGTTGGAGATGCAAAAAAGTGGGGAACTTAGGAAGGTTTTAACGGAAAAAGGGGTCGTTCAGAGCGAGAACCTTGAAGATCATTTGAAGAAGCTGATTTCTTCTTCACCGGTGATGCTCTTCATGAAGGGAAACCCGGATGCACCCAGGTGCGGTTTCAGTTCCAAAGTTGTAAATGCCCTAACAGAAGCGGGAATAAGTTTTGGGTCGTTTGATATATTAACCGACGAGAAAGTAAGACAGGGTCTGAAGGTGTTCTCGAACTGGCCAACGTTTCCTCAGCTTTATTACAAAGGTGAGCTGATTGGAGGGTGTGATATTATCATGGAGTTGCATAGCAGTGGAGAGCTCAAATCTACATTATCCGAGTAAGTAGGATCGGAGAGTATTTATGGAACAATGCCGGGTAAAACATTGAGCTCAACTCGAAAATCGACTGGAATTATAGTCATGTTTCAGAAGTTTGTGTTTTGTTTACTTGTTTGACTAAGTGTTCACCTTGATTTGGTATTTTGGTAGGATCATTTTCTGCAAACTATTACATTACTTATGATGAATCTATATGCTGCCATGAAGGTCAGTTCTTGCCTTCTGCTTGATTTTATCATTACTGCTGTGCATAAGTATACCAAGTAGTTATTTTTTTAAGGTGAAAGACCCAATTTGGTCTTTGAACTTTTGTGTACGGATTTAGTTTGGTTTCCGAATCTTTTTTTAACCTAAATTAGCCCATGAATTTTCAAATATGGACTCAAAATGGGTTTTGCCTTTAGTTTTTGTCAAAAAATTTGTAAAGTGTATTGACGTGGAATTTGAAATATATTAAATTATTTTTTTATTTGATTATTTTGTTGATGTGACTGTCTGGGTGTACCAAACAACTCCAGACATCAAGTGAAATTTTGCAATATTTTTTAATCTTAAAAAAGATGAACACACACATCAAGTGAAAAATCAGCGTGTGATTTTGAAATTCACTTTTGGCGTGAGAATAAATTTTCAATCAAATATATTCAAAACACTACAAAAGAAATATAAAAATGTTCAATCCGTTTTTCGTCAAACGATTGAATTCATATTTGAGTTTTGATACCTCCAATGTTGATCTTTGACTGTGACATGTCTTCAACGTTTGATAAGAATTCCCTACTATTGATTAAATTAATTCTTAATATTTCATGTATCATCACTGTCTTTTGCTTTCTATCAGTGATTTGATGATACAAGAGATAGCTTATGTAAAAAGAGTTGAAAGAATTGCCTAGATACACTAAACGAAGCTTATTTTTGTCACGTTAAGAGAGAAAATATACACACAATCGTTAGTGAGTGTAAATGAAAAGACAATTCATTTAAAAACAAACCACAAGAGAATGAAGACACTCATTTTGAGGCGGAGCGAGTATAAAACATAGTTTCAAGCTCGTTTTATTTTTTTAAAATTTAAATTAGATCTATTCGAACCAATTTTTTAAGACAAGAACTGGATTGAGAATATTCCGATCTCAAAAACTGGGAATTTGAACCCGAATCCGCGATTACCTGACACCCAACCATATTTTTACTCAACCCAAAATTGGCCGGGTTATAGTCGGATAAGATATACCACACAATTCAATGCATTTTATGCCCAAAATCCGAAACCCGACCCTAAATTTGCCACTTCCAGACAGCCGTACTGGCAGCAAATCATGTCGGAACCGAAATTCTATAGAGCGAAACAGAAAAAAAAAATCCCGGTATGAACCGAAACCTTACTCAGCCGTATCTGCAATCATGAGATTCTCAGGAAAATCCCCAAACCCATAAATTTTCCCGGCTGCCAAACACCCTCGTCTGGATTCTACGTCACGAAGGTTTAAGGTTTTCTTCGTCTACAACATTTAGGGGTTTTACAGACCCAATTCGTCCATTACTTGCGTATCTCACTCCGAAAATTCAGAGCCCTAGCTCAAATCTGAGCTCCAATGGCGATTCCGCAAGAACTGTACCCATCCGGAGACGACCTCCTCTACGAAGAGGAGATTCTCCGCAACCCCTTCAGCCTCAAGCTATGGTGGCGCTACCTAATCGCCAGATCAGATGCTCCGTTCAAGAAGCGGTCCATTATCTACGAGCGATCTCTCAAGGCCCTACCAGGCAGCTACAAGCTCTGGCACGCCTACCTCCGCGAGCGCCTTGCAAATGTTCGCAACCTCCCCATCACTCACTCCCAATACGATGCCCTCAACAACACCTTCGAGCGGGCTCTGGTCACCATGCACAAGATGCCCAGGATTTGGATTATGTATCTGCAGACCTTGACCGAGCAGAAACTGGTGACCAGGACGAGGAGGACCTTCGACCGGGCGCTCTGTGCTCTCCCCGTCACGCAGCACGATCGAATTTGGGATCCGTATTTGGTGTTCGTGAGCCAAAGGGGGGTTCCCATTGAGACCTCTCTTAGGGTTTACAGGAGGTACTTGAAGTATGACCCGACTCACATAGAGGATTTCATTGAGTTCTTAGTTAATTCGGGTCTTTGGCAGGAGGCAGCTGAGAGGTTAGCCTCGGTTTTGAATGATGATCAGTTTTATTCTATTAAGGGAAAGACCAAGCATAGGTTATGGTTAGAGTTATGTGACTTGCTCACAACTCACGCCACACAAGTGTCGGGGTTAAATGTTGATGCCATTATCAGAGGTGGGATTAGGAAGTTCACAGACGAGGTTGGGAGGCTGTGGACTTCGCTTGCAGATTATTACATTAGGAGAAACTTGCACGAGAAGGCTAGGGACATTTTTGAGGAGGGTATGACTACAGTGGTCACTGTGAGGGATTTTAGTGTGATTTTTGATGCTTATTCACAGTATGAGGAGAGTATGCTTGCTATCAAAATGGATAGCATGGATTTGAGTGATGAGGAGGGAGAAGGTTTGGAAGAAAATGGTTTCGAGGAGGAGGATGAAGATTTCCGCTTGAATGTGGGTACTTCAATCGTTAAGTTTGAGAAGAAACTATTCCATGGATTTTGGTTAGATGATGATAATGATGTAGATTTGAGGCTTGCTCGATTAGAACATCTCATGGATAGAAGACCAGAACTGGCTAATAGTGTGCTTCTACGACAGAATCCACATAATGTGGAACAGTGGCACCGAAGGGTCAAGTTATTTGAGGGAAATCCAACGAAACAGATTCTGACTTATACAGAAGCAGTGAGGACTATTGATCCCATGAAAGCTGTGGGGAAGCCTCATACATTGTGGGTTGCTTTTGCAAAGTTATATGAGAACCACAAGGATGTTGGAAATGCTAGAGTGATCTTTGACAAGGCCGTTCAAGTGAACTACAAGGCAGTGGATCATTTGGCTAGTGTTTGGTGTGAGTGGGCAGAGATGGAGTTGAGGCATAAGAATTTTAAGGGAGCTTTGGAGTTGATGAGGCGTGCCACAGCCGAGCCGTCAGTTGAAGTCAAACGAAGAGGTAATTCTTATCTTCCATCACTTACAAGTTTTCTCCTTATATTGCCTGTCATACATCTTATTAGATGGTGTGGTACTTCTATGTATTAATTTGATAAATGAAATCTAGAGTACAGCATTTGTCAAATTGGAATTGGGATATTAACTTTAGAATGGTGTTTTTCTAGTTATTGACTTATTGTAATTGAACATCCCTTTATTCACAAAATATCATGTTCATTCATTTAGTGCTCATGGCATCTGTTTGGACTGCCTTATGAGACAACTCTGGCTTCATTTCATCAATGTTGACTAGCCAGGATCGAATTGATATTCTACTAGTTTATGGAGGGTAGCTTGACTTACAATAACAAGTTTGTGTTGTGTTCATTCCCTTAATCGACTTCCTTTCTGAAAAATTGTGACCATTATTATGTTCACCCCTCAGTGTATAAATTATGATAAAACCCTCTTTTGATGAAAATGAGTATGTTGTGAGTGGAATTTAGATTGTGCAAGCAGTGCTTGAGGTTGTAAAAAGCACAAACATTAGTCATGGCAGCAGTTTGCTTGGCAAGATAATCTGTATTTATCCAGTTGCCATCCACAACCCCCGTCTCTCTAACAGTATCAAATTTCTTGAGTTGGATCTTTTTTTCAGTCCTGGTAAATTGAGAAATGTTAGTGCATCATAGAGACCTCATTTTGATGAAAGCTTTTTCATGGCTGGTATTTACAACTTCCTAGAAAATAGAAAGAACCATCAGCAGATTTAAAGATGGGTCTGTAGATATTTTTCTATATAGTTTGGCCGATATTTAGACTAGAGAGGTTTGTTGAGTAGGTAAACCTAAATTTATCACATATTTGCATGCATTTACTACAACAGTCTAGGGTTCACAACTTCTATGATTGATATTCAATTGATACAACTGCTGAGGAACCAAGGAAAAGGGTGACGGTATTCAAGAGGATTTTGGTGACCACTTGAGCTCCCGAGGGGAATAGTAAACTACAATGGTCTTCGTAGAGGGGTAATCAGGTAAGCGATCCCAGAGGCTTGAAAATTGGGCCTAACAAGTTAAGAAGCGTTGGTGTCATTCATGGAAGGCCATGAATTAGAGAATTTCTGTCAACTGAATACAATTATGTGCTAATAAGTTGCTATTGGAATCCTCAGAAAGATATGGATAAAAGAAGTTAGTGCTCATAAAGCAGCAGCTCACAAGCTAGACACCTCCTATCTGAAAGCACAAGGTTATAGGCTTACAGCTGTAGCTGAATAGGGTTATGGGGGAACAAGCCTGCCAAAAGAAGATAGGGGATTCCACCCAAAGGTTGATTTATTTTTAATATTTTTCATTTGGACAGCCAGTGTGATTGCACATCATTTATGTGCAATGTGGTAATCATTAAATAAATATTTGATTAATTGGTTTCTCTATCAAGTTTTATGTTCTGCTGAATATAAACTATGGTCATTATAAGATTATGGAGGGAAAAGGAGATACACTATGCACATAAATTATTTATTGCCTTAATCATGTAGTTATGTTATAGGCTGTTTTGATATTTTGCTTCTGATTATGTTTCTGGACGATCCCGTAGTGATGAATTAAAATATGTCTTCAATGGGGGAGGTTAGATGTTGGGATAGATATTTGCCTACAAAATTGATTGGGTTCTGAGAGATGTCAAATGTCTTCCTATGTTTGTCATTTAAGTGACTTCTTTAAAGTAAGTTAACAGTAAAACATGAATTGTAATTGGCTTCTTGCATGGTAAACACTTTACCCTCTTTTTTTTTTTTTTGGTTATATATACTTGTTCTCGAATTGGAAAAATAGCAGCCATTACTGTTACAGGTTTTCCTTGTTAATTTTTAGCACATGAAATTTAGGTGTATTATGACCAGATAGTTATTTATTCTTTGATCGTATTTCTCTTTAGTGAGTTTGTTGTAGCAGCGTTAACTGTTATATTCTCTATGGTGAAGTGTTTATGGTACCATATCTGACCTTCAACTCTCTAATTTTTCAATGCAGTGGCTGCTGATGGTAATCAACCAGTTCAGATGAAGGTGCATAAATCCTTGAGATTATGGACCTTTTATGTTGATTTGGAGGAGAGTTTGGGTACCTTGGAGTCCACTCGAGCAGTATATGAGCGAATCTTGGATTTAAGAATAGCCACTCCTCAAATTATCATCAATTACGCTTTGCTCCTTGAAGTATGGACATTTCTACTAAAGTTATTTTTTATCCCCTCCTTGTATTGTTCTCAGTGTACTGATGACTTCAT
The DNA here is from genome assembly GCA_036897485.1 of Pelargonium nanum. Lineage (NCBI taxonomy): Eukaryota > Viridiplantae > Streptophyta > Magnoliopsida > Geraniales > Geraniaceae > Pelargonium > Pelargonium nanum. Next base: position 10,293 of record JAYMTF010006014.1, read on the forward strand.
ATTATTCTAATTAGGAGCATAAATACTTCGAGGATGCATTCAAAGTATATGAGCGAGGTGTGAAGATATTTAAGTACCCTCATGTGAAAGATATATGGGTCACATATCTTTCTAAATTTGTGAAGAGATATGGCAAGACAAAATTAGAGCGAGCAAGGGAATTGTTTGAGCATGCTGTTGAAATGGTATGCACATTGCTGAATGATGCTAAATTGTAGTCTTATTATTGTTATGATGATGAGATCTGACCTTCTCTTTTTCTTTTTTTTTCCTCGTGCCTACCAGACACCTGCTGATCAAGTGAAACCGTTATATCTTCAATATGCAAAGCTGGAAGAAGATTATGGTCTGGCAAAGCGAGCTATGAAAGTCTACGATCAAGCAACTAAGGCAGTACCTAATAGTGAGAAACTGAGCATGTATGAAATTTATATTGCCCGTGCTGCTGAGATATTTGGTGTTCCCAAAACAAGGGAAATATATGAGCAAGCAATAGAATCTGGTCTTCCAGA
>JAYMTF010006015.1:0-10804 GCA_036897485.1 Pelargonium nanum
CGACGGGAAGGTCAAGGTGTGGCGGCGGGAAAACAGTTCTCGGCGTTGTTGTGTTCATTACAAGACTTTGGTTTGGATGGCACAAGAACATCTTTTCTATGACATGTTAATGAGAAATAAACTGGTTTAAATTTATGTTCACGTTCTTTCAGTTTCTTATTTTGACGAATACAAGATGAAATAAACTAACTAAAGCAAATCCAGCGGCATTCTATTGAGAAAGTTTGGAGTTTCATTTTTGTGAGTTTGATGTGTTCAACAGAGAGAGATGAGAGTAGTGGTGAAGGTGAAGAGTGAGGAGGGAAAGTGAAAAGATTTTTTATTTTAAAAATTAATAAATTAATTGGGCATGCCACGTCATAAGCTGAGAACGTGCCCGAAATGTCCACGTTAGCGCAAAACATCCAGATCGGCAAAAAATTGGTGACGTGGCAGCGAGATAACGGTGCTCTTAACGGTGAGTGACAGTGAGTACTCAATTGGGTTGAAAATCGAAGTTTGGGTATCAACTCTGGCACAATTATAGATTGGGTAGTAAATTGGATTCCAGCCCAAAGATTGGGTACCATATTTGCCTTTATCCCTCTAAAATATATATAACAAAAAACACTTTAAGATACTTCCTTGATAACCTTTGGTTATTCTAGCAGTCAAAGCAATGTGCTTCATTTTAGGTCTCTAAACCTATTGGGTGAGAATTTTATTTAAAAAGATTATTAATTTTATTAATGATAAAAAAGGAATTATATGTTCCAACAGAAACAAAACCTGGATTGGGTCTTCCTCTGCATGTTCACTATTTGAAAGACCTCATTAGATCTCCTAAACCAGATCTAGTATTCGATTGTGAAACTAAGATCTCTTGTGTAGAGGTCGATATCAAATTATGTAATTTTAACTTTATTTCTTCTTGGGATATCGATAGAAAGGCTTTAGTGGGGGTTTATGGGTAGGAGTTAGGTCCAGCTTCTCTCTTTTCCCGTTGAGTTTGGAGGAGCATTTCTGTATTTTCAAGGTTTCCATGTGTTCAGGTCCAAGTTGGATTCTAGGTACCATTTATGGTCATCCATCATCAACTGGTAGAGACTCTGTTTGGAATGCCTTATATTCTGTGCTATCTCAATGGGACCTCCCTTTTCTTTTTCTTGGAGATTTCAATAAAGTCTTCAAACCTGGAGATAAAACTGGAAGGAGTTCCTCCTTTTTGCCGAGAGCAAAATCTTTCATTTCCTTTCTTATTTACTTTATCTCTTCTTGAGATCCCGAGAACAGGACCAAAGTTCTCCTGCTCTAACAAAAGGAAAGGCTCTGAGGTAGTCTTTGAGGTTCTTGATAGAGCGTTTGCCAGTAACAACTGGTTTAACATTTATCCTCATTGTGGCCTTCTTGCGCTTCCTATTATGGTATTTGATCGTGGTATGATCAAGTTGCTCCTAGGTACCAGGCATAGAAGAAAATCATACTTTCGTTTCGAGAGTATGTGGACTCTACACCCAGGGTGTATCGAGTCGTTAAGAAGGTGTGGTCTAGTTATGGCTCGGAGCAACCCCTTGCGAATCTCCATGATAAAGTTTCCAATACTATGAAAGACTTTCGAGCTGGAAGAAGAAGTATTTTGGGAACATAGTCAAATCCAAGAAAGAGCTTATTGAAGCTATTTCGAATATTCAAGCTTATCTCACTCCAAGACTCTTGACTCAACTCTTGCCAAAGAAGAGGAAATGTGGAGAGAAAGAGCAAAGACGCATTTCTTGGCTAAATGCGATAGAAACACTAGATATTTCCATATCTCGGCCACGGCTAAGAGATTCTCCAATCGCATCCTCAGCATTAAGGGTAAGGAAGTTCAATGGGTTTTTGATCAACCATCAATAGCTTCGGCCTTCCTATCATATTTTCAGAATCTCTTTTCTGCTCCCTCTATCTCTACACCTAGTAGGCGATCTTCTTTGAGTTTGTTTGAGAATTCGATATCTCAGAAGCTATCTCAAGCTCAAATTTACACTCTTAGTGCTCCTTTCTCTCCACGAGATCAAAAGGGCTATTTTTCAGATGGGTCCTTTGAAAGCTTCAGGTCCTGACGGATTCCTTACCATCTTCTTCCAAAAATACTGGGATGTGATTGGAGATGAGATATGTAGAGCCGCTTTAGTTGTGTTAAATGGAGGCTTATCCATAAGAGGTTTCAATAAGACTCTGATAACCCTTATACCCAAAAATCAAGAACCCCCAGTCGCCTATTGACTTCAAACCTATAAGTCTCTGTAATGTTTTCTACAAAATCATTAATAGACTCAAAGGTGTTTTTAGTAGTCTTATCTTCCCCATATCAAAATGACTTTATTCTGTGTCGGGCTATTCAAGACAATATCATTATTGCTAACTAACTCATTCACTCCATTAAGAGGTCCTCCTCTGGGAAAGCCTTCAAAACAGCCTTGAAAATGGATGTAAGTAATGCCTACGACAGGATCAAGTGAGACTACCTCCTTGTTATTCTTTGAGCACAAAGTATTATTGATTTCTGGATCAATATCATCTCAGACTGTATTTCTACAGTCTCTAATAGCGTAGTAGTGAATGGAATTCGTACTAAATGGTTCTCCCCTAAGCAAGACCTAAGACAAGGAGACCCCTTCTCTCCTTATCTCTTCATTCTTTGTGCAAAATGGCTCTCTTGCCAACTTAAGAATTTGCAATCTTTGGGATCTATATCTGGCAATTCCCTCTACAAAGGAGGACCCAAAATTAATCATCTTTTGTTCACTGATGATCTTTTCATTTTCCTGCAACCCTCTCTAAGCTCTTGCAGCTCTCTCCAATCACTACTTAAAGACTATGAAGTGGCATCTGGCCAGAGTACGAACCTTTCCAAATCAGATTGGTTCTTTAGTCCCAACGTTCCTCAACGTTTCTCAAGAATTTTCAGAGGCATTCTGCCTATGAAGCAAGTCAAGAGACCATACAAGTATCTTGGAGCTCCTCTCTTGGGGTCTTTAACCCGTAAAAAACTTTTTGGGCATATCAAGGATGTGTTTGAGAGTGCTTCCGCCTCTTGGAAAAAGAATGTTCTCTCCCAAGCTGGCAGATTGACCCTCATCAAATCCACTCTGAGTGCCATTCCTCTTTATCTCATGAACATTCTCAAATTCCCTTCCTACATCACCAATTGGATTTCTCAACGGATCTCACAATTTTGATGGCATGAGGAACAAGGAAAAAGAACCACTCATTGGATCTCTCGAGCCAAGTTGTCTCTCCCTAAAGGTGCTGCGGGTGCTGGTCTCCTAGATATTGTATGTCTTAACTTTGCTCTCTTAACTAGTCAGTTTTGGAAGCTAGCTAAGAAACCAAAAGCCTGATCCATAATCTTTTTGTTGGGAAATATGGAGGAAGTGGATCTGTACGCCTCTGTTCGTCCATATAGTTCCTGGATATGGAAGAGTCCCTGTCTTGGCAGAGATTTTATCCTGGAAAACAGCCAATGGTAAATTGGCAATGGCGAATACGTTTAGATTTTCAAAGATAAGTGGTTACATTACGGAACCATCCATCCCTCTCCTCCAATGTCTTGCCTGATTGCACTGTCTCTCACCTGTTAATTAAAGAAGGTAATGAGGGAAGGAAGTGAAACTCGACCTTAATCTTAGAGTTAATCCCTCCTCATTTTCAGGAAGAAATCCTGTTTCTTTGTGGAACTCTAGTCCTAATAGACTGACTTGGCTCTATACGAAATCTAGGATATGCTGTTCTGGTGAACAAATCGAATCCCAACTTAGCTTCCCTTTGGAGTGACAAAATCTGGAAACAACTGTAGCATGCCCCAATTCCAGAAAAATTCAATCTTTTTATCTGGAAATGCTTGCACAATGGTATTCCCACAACTCTCAATTTATATAGAAGAAAGATAGTAACAAAGTCTATCTGTCGTAGATGCAGAAAGGATCAAGAAGATATTAATCATCATCTTTTTCAATGCTTGGATAATAGCACAATTTGGTTTGCCTCCCCTCTGTCGCTTCCCATAACTCCCAATAATTGCCTTATATGTCCTAGATGCAAACAGGATTAAGAAGATATTGAGGTTGTTCATGACTTTTGTTGAAACATAATATATGATCAGAAGAAGACTATTTCAGTTGCTTATTTTGACTGTTTCTGAATGCTTTTCATTACTATGTCATTCATTTACATGTTATTGTATCTATTTTGGGAAGCAATTAGTAAATGATTATAGGTGGCTCAATATTTGGATGCACCGTTGATGCCAATTTTCAAAAATTTGAAAATCAACCAAAATTTATCATGTGCATTGTTTCACAAACCAAAATGAAGACTGATCTCATTCATTGCAACACCAAAATCATTAATTTTCATACAAAGAACTCTTTCAATCACTCAATGTTATTGTCTTACACACTGATGACTCCTTAATCCAAAAATTACAAACAATACAAACCAACATCAAGCACACAACTTTTAACAATCATACGAGCAATTCAATCCTTCTTTTTTGGTCCACCATTTTCAGCCTTGATTGTTTCAGAACTTCTTTATGCTTTGCCTTCATGACCACAAATTTTGATTCCAACTCAGATTTCTCATCCTTCAAACTATCAATCTCTTCCATCAATGTTCTAATGTAGTCTCTTTAAAGAGTCAAGCCTTTGACTATTGCACTTTTAGGAGCTGACTCAACAGTTCAACCCAACCACCAAAGAATTGACAACAATTGTCTCTCTACATCAATAATAAACTAAGGCTTAGTGAAAATAGCAAATCAGAACTACAATTAATTAACTTCAACAAACATATTCTTACTTACTTCATAGTTTGAACAACAACAAAAAACAACTCTCCCTGGATTCCTTTTAGTTTCCGAAATTTTCAGCTTTTCTTTCAACTCACAATTGCAAAGAATATCAACTTCATGGCCATAACCTACAAAACGTTTCGTGATTGTCTTCGAATCATTGCTACTAGAAGCCATTGAAATATCGTGAAGTTGAATCGAGAAACTAGGGTTTATCAAGTATGGAGGAAGAAGAAGAAGGACAAAGGACTAATCTTTCCGGAACGCACCATTTTGACGTGGGCTAGGTTAGTGGCTGACGTAACAAACAAATGGTGTTAGTACATGATGACGTGTTCGGTAGCAACTTGTACTTGCAGATCAATATGACTGAACTGTAAAAAATTAAAAGTCCAAAGGGAGAAACAAGTGAAAACTCTAAATAGGGGCCAACTCTAAATGGGAACAAGTCCAGGGGGTCTAGAAACATATAACCTAAATCATAATTATATTTTGAGTTAAATGGTTTTGTCTCCCCTGGATTTGTTTTTATTTCGACATTAACCCCTAATTAAGGTATTGCATTGTTTGAACCCTTGAACACAATTATTTTTTTATTCACTCCCTTATGACCTACTGTTTCAAGTTGAGCACTGACACGTCATCAGTAATTACCACTTTAGCTTGCCATGCACGTTGAAAAAAATTACAAGTGGACTCTCCTAATTAGATTAATGAAACAAATTAGTTTTTTTTCCTTCATGCACAACTAATACGACGTCGTATTGGTTGAGCGTGAGTGAAACAAAACTTAAACTACGTCGTCCCGTGAAGAAAAATTACCGCCATCACCTTGAGTTGTTGAACCTCCCCATAAAAAGCTTTGCAATTCCAGTAACAAGAACCTGAAACAGCCGGTCACAAGGGGTGAATGAAAAAATTACTGTGTCCATGGGTTTAAATAGTGCAATACCTTAATTAGGAGTTAAAGCTAAAATAAAAATAAGTCCACGAGAGATAATACTATTTAACCCTTATATTTTTGTCGATCTTAAATGAAGATTTAATTTTGCGAACTTTATTTTAGACTTATAAATTAAACAATAGTAATAAAATTTAGAACAATTCCCCTTGCCACACTTTCGCTGATCCAAAAACATTAAAAAGAAATAGAAGGAATTAATGACCATAATAATTGAAATGATTATACCATATTTGTAATCAGATGCTTGATAGGTGTTAATGGAAGGCCAATCTCAAGTTTTGTTTTTAGAGTTTGTCCTTGTGTTGATTTGCATGGAAAATTGGCAATAACTTTGTGGATCTAGTCAGGAACTTTTGGCCATATCCCATCACTTGTCGTGCTTATTGCTTAATGGTTAGACCTTAGAAGAGGCCTAGCATTGGAGAAGCATGCATTTTTCGTTGTAGTTTTCTATATACCATGATGACAAAAGACAAAAAGCTATTTGGCTTATTCTCAATCTCTTTCATACAACTATTCTACCACACACCTTTTGTAATTCTTTGTAGAGAGTGATGGATCCAGAGTTTTATACTTGTGGGGCACAATATTACATAATAATATAATTACAAAAGTATATTAGTTTTTGACAATTACAATTGAATATCAATGTAGTTTCAAATATGAACAAAAGTTCGAGAAAAAAAATTATGAGTAAAAGGTAAAATGATTTAGAATTGGCATATTTGTGTCTTCATAATTTAAAAACGTTGTATCATCGTATCATTATCAATCTCACTAGATAAATATTTATATTACAAAATAATCATTCATTTATTAATCATTCATCCTACTATTTACAAATTTTATTTTAAAACTGTTTTTCGTGTATTGTTGCTGAAGGTATCATTCAAACTAAACTTACACAAATTTGAAAAAATAAAATACAATAAAATAAAACATTATTCAACTAGTTTGTGAGTAAGGCAACCTAAATTTGTACACTAGTGAAGTGAAGACATTTTTTTTTAAATTGAGCTACACAACATGGGGCAATTCTCCCCTTTTAACCCAAAACTCCACCCCACCTGACGCAATGAGATTTGAACCCACGACCTCCTAAGTGGAGATGTATGTCTTGACCATTGCGCCACCCCCAGGGGGCGAAGTGAAGACATAATTCATGTGAAAAATATATTATCAATTTATTATAATGTAACTTATTTCTTTTTCAAAATATATAATGAAACTTATTTCTGATGCTACCATAAAAATCATAACTCTCTCGACCAATGAGATTGTGACACATGGCCACAACAGTGCCACGTAAGCGATTCGGATCCGATAAATGCGGTCACAGATGACCCATGACCCGGAATGCTTCCAAGCCTAGAAACCACACCAACAAGGTTCAAGAACATCCTCAAAATGAACCAAGACAAGCAAGAGCACTCAAAGGCCTCAAAAGACGAAGAACACTCCGGACATGACAATTGCCGTGACAATTAGCAAGGAATGTCGCGTGCTTATCCGGCCGGACAATCCTTCTCAACCTCACTCTAAGGCATATAAGCTTTGTCTCACCATGGACAAGGAGCTACCTCTCACCATGGACAAGGAGCTACCTCTCGCCATTTACAAGGAGCTACCTCTCACCATGGATAAGGAGCCTCCTCTTACCATGGACAAGGAGCCTCCATTTACCATGGACAAGGAGCTCCCAAGCATGTATCAAGTATCTCACCACAACTTGGGAGGCTTAAGAGCTCACTCCACACCTACCAAGGCAAGACTCCCCATGGAGATAGAAGCCATCAAGCAAGACCTTTGCACTCCAACACCCCTCCACCGCTCGATCCATCTCTGCCACCGCCCCATCGCCGCCGTTGATCGTTGTCTCCACCGCGTACGAGCACAATCCCTTCTTCCACCGCATCTCCGTCCAAATTCTCCGCTACTTCCACGATCCGAGCACCAGTACTCCAAGCCTCTGAATTGGGCAATTGGAGGCGATGAACAAACCAATTAAAGTCTAAAGATGAACATCTCGGCGGCGCTGGCGAGGTCGCACCTTTATTTGGCATCTGAAAAAAACGAACAAAACTGAGAAAACTAAGAAAACCCAGAAAAACCCATAAAAACCCAGAAACAGAATCGCGAGATGCGAGGATAATATGCACAGAAACCGAACCTCCTCCATCTTCCTCCTCAAGCTCGAAGACGGCTGAACTCTCGGTGAGCGGCGATGGCGGAAGATGAGGACCCACGAGAGATGATGAATTTTCGCCAAAAAATCCAAAGCTCAATGTCTCGGAGCTGGCGGGAGATGGTACGAACCCAAATCTCCATCAACCCGGTAAGGATCGATTCTCTGACAAATTTGTTGGTTTTTGTTGAATTTGTTTTGGGTCTGGAAAATTTCGAGCTTTAGATTGTTTGTGCTTGGTTTAATTTTAGGTGATTCAATTGTTTTGAAAACTAAAGATTAATGGTAGTATTGTGTAGTGAATCGTGTGATGAATGATGGGAATTAGAGATATTTGTATTGAGTTTTATGTATAGTTTGATTGTATTTCGATTAGGTGATTCATCAATTTTCTTGTTGGGTATGAGATTAAATAACAATTACATACTTTGTTTTGATTTGATAATTTTGAGTTTTCTTTTCTTTTCGTCCGTGGTTGATGGGAGGAGGCTGTGGTATGTGAAACTGAGCTGCAAGCTCCATCTTCACAGGCGAGAGAGGGAGAGGTCGCGAGAGAGAGTTTTATTTTTATTTTTATTTTTAATTAAAAATTAAATAATATCCATGTCAGCGTTGAGAGTGTGTACGATTTGCCACGTGGATGCCATGTGGACATTTTCTTTCCAGCGAGGCATTTGACAGAAAATTGACGGGAGTTGACGGTAGGTACTAGATTGGGTCAAAAATAAAAGTGTGAGTTCTATCTCTCGTACAATAAAAGTCTGGGTACTAGATTGAGTTTCACGCCAAACTTTGGGTACCAAAAAACTTTTGTCCCTAAAATCTATAAATAACTTTATCAACTCAAGATACTTAATTATATGTAATAGCTGCATTGCAAACTTTTGATTTGAACTTTTATTAGCTGAAATTTCATCGTAAATTCTCTAATTTTAAGACCATAGATCACAAGAGACACATATTATAATTTGTTGATATGGTCCCACAATGATTTTTTCTAAAATTATAAATGAGTATATAAAACTTTATGTAAAAATAAATTATAATATTATTCAAGTAAAACTTAAGGTAACTAAAATTAATCAGACTAATATAAATATTTTTTATTATAAGTTTTACCGCTTGTGCAACGCACGGGTTGAATACTAGTAATTATAGAAACTCATGGGAGTTGAGTGCCAAATTTGTAAGGATCATTTACAATTATCTTAAAATTGTTTTATTGATTTGACTTATTGGAGACATTAAACGCTAGAATGAGATATTTTCTCTTAAATAAATATGGTAAATAGGTCGGATCTGAAATGGTTTCGTAAGAAATTGGGTATGTGTGGTCTGTTTGCTGTAAATAGTGTTGGTCGAAGTGACGGTTTGGCTATACTATGGAATTTGATCAATGGAGTTTCTTTGCTGGGATGGTCGCAATTTATATTGATGCCTGGGTTGAGGTTAAAGAATGGGGCGCTTGACGTGTTACTAGATTTTATGGCGAGCCGGATAGAGCTAAATGGATTCAATCATGGGATCGGCTTCGAAATCTGGCTCCCAAGTCTCAGCTTCCTTGGCTTTGCATTGACGATTTTAATGATATGTTGTTCTCACACGAGAAAAGAGGTGGCAATCCACAACCATCGGCTTTGTTGCATTGTTTTTCTAAAGCAATTTCGGATTTAGGTTTATTTGACTTAGGTGCGGATGGGTACAAGTTCACGTGGCGCAGGGGAACGAGAGCGAATATTAGTATTTAAGAGCGTTTGGATAGACCATTAGGTTGTCGGCTTGGAAAGTTTGTTTTGAGAATTGGGGGGTTTCTAACTTACCATTCTCGTCGTCGGATCACTCTCCACTGTTCATAGGCCCGTCGCATTCTTCAACTCCGTTGGGCTCCCGGAGATTTAAGTTCAAGAACATCTGGTTGTTGGATGAGAGGTGCGCAAATATGTAGTTAAGAGTAGCTGGTTCAGTCATGTGCTGTTGCTTTGTCAAAATGGAGTCGGTCTTCGGCAGGTTCGATTAATAAGGAAGTTAGGTTAGCGAGAGCTCGCTTGAACAAACTGAGTCGGCATGTAGATGATACGGGTATCGAATTAGCCGAAAAACAGCGATTGATTTATCTAAGGCTGCGTTTGGATTAGAATTTTGATAGGAATGAGAATCATTCCCATTCCTTCCATTTCTATTGTCATTCCCACATTCCTATGTAATGTTGTTTGAATCAATTAAAGTGTATCAATGAGAATCATTTTCTTCCAATTGTTAATATTTGGTTAACAAAAATAAAATAATTGGTAAAAATGAAATTTGATCAAATTATTCGAGCTTTTACAAATATTTAAATTATTATGTAAAATAAAAAATTTACTTGGTCATTTAAAAATTTATAAGTGCTACAAAAAATATATATATAAAAAATTATTAATCGTGATTAAAGTAACTAGAATTGTTCATGTGTAGGTCTGTTGAAGCAGACCGCGAGCTTAATTTAACGTGTTGAATTATCAACACAAACCCAACGTGAATCAGATTACGATGAAAACTTTAAATGTGTCATATACATACACTTATATATATATATATATATATTGATGCGCCTGTTTTGACCTGGAGGGTCAACTGAAGCACACTAGTTGAGTGTGTTGATGTTGTAGGGTCTTCTTGTCCACGTAAGCAAGGGTGTCTAGTCTAAGAGTTGAAGTCTAGATTTCTCTAAATGCAAAATATCACAAGTGTCAAGTCTCCTTTCCAAGCTAGGGTATCAAGGCTTGTTGTCTTCGTCTCTGCGATCCTGGGCCTGCGAGAAGACAATACACACAAGGAACGAGGTACCCGGGTGGTGTTTCCG
>JAYMTF010006016.1:0-10802 GCA_036897485.1 Pelargonium nanum
AGGCCCCCGCCGAAGGTTCCGGCGACGCCGCCTCTCCCTCCGGAGCCCCCGACGCCGCCGGAGCCGCCACTGAAACAGCTGAAGGAGGCGCCCCCGGTGCTGCCGGCGGTGATGCCGGTGCTTCCGGCCCATCAGCTGACTCACCTGCAGCGAGCGGCGCAGCCTCCTTCGAGGCACCGGTAGTCGCCGGAGTTGCTGCTGCAGTGGTGGCTGGATACGTTTTTAATTAAATAATTTATGCTTGATTTATACGTAATTTTTATATTTACTTTGGTTTCGGAGGAATGTGTAAAATAATGTTGGCTTTTATTATATACGTGCATGTAATAATCTGTGATTGTAAAATAATGTAACTGCATGGTTGATAAATGAAGCATTTTACTATCAAAAAAAATAAATGAAGCATTTCAATAATATTATCTTCGTTTATCATTTGTTCTTGCTAGTATTGTAACCAAGTTTTTCTTGAATTTTCTCCTCGGAACAGTGGCAGGCCCCGCCTCCGGGGTTCGTGAAATTAAATGTGGACGGTGCAATCTTTGAGAGAGGAGGATGCTCGGGGGAGGATGGGTAGTCCGAAACCACCTCGGATCATGCTGTGGTGGTGGTCGAGTCGGTGGAACGGGGGTGTGGGATGCCCATATGGTTGAGGCCATGTCCATTAAGGAAGTTTTAAGCTGGGTCATTGATCATGGCTGGGACAAGTTAATAGTGGAGTCCGACGCAAGTTCAGTAATTAAAATTATTAAGACCGGAGAACAGGTTTCCAGTTCCTTGGGTCTTAGAGATATTTAGGCGTTATTGTCTATGTTTTCAAATTCGAGTTTTAGTTTCGTTCGTAAGACGGCAAACAAGATGGCTCATAGTATTGTTAGGTCGTTAGTTTGTATTACAAACCCCTGAGAGCTGGATTGGGCATAATGACCTTATTCCTTTGGTTTCTATTTGTAAGGATGATTTGAATTAATACTAATATTCCGTTGATTTCAAAAAAAGAGATTTAACACGATTAAATGAAATCATCCCATATTTATTCATTTTTAATCTCACATGTTTTTAATAATTGGCACTCTTGACGTCCTTCATCTATCACAAGTAGACAAATATTTGTATTTCTCTTTAAAAAAACATCAACCAAATTAGTTATTTAACCAACCCAATTTACACATTAAATACCTCATATAAAAAACACATGACATTATTTCATTTGTTTTCAAACTATAAGTCATGCCACTTAACCAATTGATGAAACAAATGTCAAAAACTATTCTACGTCTATATTTGAAAGTTTAATGACTACTTTAAGTGAAAATAGATTTAGAGACCAAATTAGATGCATAACATATTAGATTTTTTCACCTAATTGAACTATATTTTAGTTCATAGTAAATGCTTGTTTGGTAAGTATGTAAAGGATTGTGAAAATGTCTATAAGATTTGAACATGAGTGTAGAGGTCTGAAAATGTCTTTAGAAAATTTGATATTAATTTGTTATAGGTTAACAAATGTTTATATAGAAGGTTGAAAGGATTTTTAAAAAATTAGATTGTTTGGTAAAGTAGTGTACAAATTAAAGGAAGAGTAAAATTATAAAATGGTCACATTTGACTATGTATACTAAATATATGTAGTTAGTTGATGGAGAAAATGAAGGTAGTTTGACTTATCTAATTAAGTTAGATGTGTATTACACTTAAACTGATGTAGTTTTGAACAATTAGTTGAAAAAAATATTGTAGCGGTAGCTTTGATTGATTTTTCATGTGAGAGGAATATGTAAAATATTTGTTATCTGACTTTTTTTCGTCAATTCTACGTACATGTCTCCAAAATAACTCATGTATCGTTAATTCTTTTACTGTGACATATCTTGTTTGTAATTGGTCAAAACATTTCGCAAATGTTTAACAATCATCAAGAATTTTTTAAATCAACAAAAATGTACACCGACTTCCCAACCAGTGTTTTACTAATTATATAAGTTTTCAACCCACAATTGGTATAGAAAAAGATATTTAAGAACATATATCAATATATTAAGTATGAACAGTAATGCAACACACGTTTAACCCGACGTTTTTAGACGTATTTTGAAAACAGAATCTCATGGTTGCACACGAGCGTCCTATACCGCTCGACCAATAGCAATCGGTTAGGTACTAAAAACATTTGTAATCCCACAAAATAAACAATCTCTTTCTTGGTTCCATCAAATCCATTATCCACCAATGATCATATTGCGGCAACCCGCACTCTCCGCTCTCTAATATCCACCCGAATTCTAAACTCTTTTTATAGCTACAAATTATTCAAATTTACAAAAAAAAAAATAATCACTATAAAAACGCGTCGCCACCTTCACCACTCGCTCTTGCAGTTGCTTCTCTCTCTCCGTCACTGTACATTTACATTAAATAAAAATACAAATAAACATCATCGGAGAGCATCTGCATTAATTCCATATTGTCACACACAAGAAAATATATAAATGGCTCGAAAAATTGTCGTGATTGCTCTATTAAGCCTCGCCGTCGCCGCCTTTGTGGGCCCCGCATTCGCCGCCGAGGAAGTGAATCCGGCTCCTAAGGTGTCCCCGGACAGCCCGAGCGCCGCCCCGTTGCCGGCCGAGAAAGGCGACGATAATACCATCGGGGCCGGAGACGATGGCGGCGCCGGCGCGCCTGGGATGGCGGTTGCGGCTCCCGGGGGATCTCCCTCCTCCGGGGGCAGCGCGGCCACCGTCCAGGTCTGCGCGGCCGCCGGAGTTGCCACTGTGGTGGCTGGATTTTTCCTTTTCTAAGATTGAAATATGTACGGAAATAGACGACTCTTTGGTTTTTGTATGTGTTGTTTTGTTGTTGTTGTAATTTTTTTTTTTTTGTGGGATGTGTATATAGCATTTTGTATTGAGTAATTAAAGGATTGGAATTATATATTGTAAATTCAGATTTTTGATGATTAATTATGTTCTTTTGTGTTTATTTTTTTTTACTTCAATTTAACACATTGTTATATGCGTCCTTTTAACCTGGATGGATCAAATGAACATTGGAACTTGTGATGGGCATAAAATTAATCAATTCTTGAGATAAATCTTTATACTTAATTTTTTGTTTGAGCTTGTACTTGGACACTTGCTTTGATTTAAGGCTTATTCATTATTCAACACCAACAATTAGATTTATTTCGGGTCCTTCTGAACATGCATGCTACATAGAAAACAATCAACTTTTAGATGAACTCAAATATTTGTTCGATCTTTAGGCATAAAATAGCTTTTGGCTCGAATTTCCTTTCCAACTCCCCTTTTGCAGCTTCTTTTGTGAAGGAGACAATGATTTTCTAATGGACATGAAGATGAAATTAAGAGACAAAAGTTTCTCTCACATTTGCTCTTTATTTTGTTCTAAAATTCACATCTTTACTCCAAATCATTTGAACTCATTGCCAATGTTGCTGATTTGAACTCATATCCTTTGTTGTTTTGTGTTTGAATATATATACTGAATAATAGTAGATTGACCACATCCAAGATGTAAATGTTGACCAATACCGTGTTTGTGAGCAACAATTAAGCATATCGATCGTATAGAGCGGGTCGAATGTGACTTGTATAAGTTGATTGTGATAATTAAGTCGACTATAAACTATGTTCAATCCACTAGACCACCCTTTATTCTTGACCGAATTTAATTAAAGTTTTTGATCAAATAGCATAATGTACTTCCCTTTGGCTCCCCAGCCATTACCAACAGCCAAAAGTTGATGGGATATGTTTAAATAGACAATAAGAAAATTAGTAAGAAATGTAGAACATTAATAATTAACATTACATAAAACAAAGTTAACTCGTAAAATACAATCCCTAATCCAAAAAAAAAATCTAAATAAAAATGTAACCTACCTCAATACTATGAATTCATTGTTGTTGTTGTATTAACACGCATAAAATTGAATGAAACTCAAGCAAATTGTTCTTGAAAACCAATTTAATAATCCCATAATTCTTTTCTCGATTCAAAATTCTCTACATGACAGAAAAATAAATAAAAATAAAATAAATCACACAAAATCCTAATATAGTTTTCTATTTCCACACGTACGTGCATGTACATGGAGCTGCATAATTAGAAGCAGAAGAAGGATCCAGAAACCACGGCGGCGACTCCGGCGGCTGTTAGGACCGTGAGAGCTGCACGGCATGTTTCGCACCCGGAGGAGGGAGCCTCCACGGGTGCAGCAACGGCCATGCCGGGGGCTCCGTCGTCGCCGTCACCGCTGTCTCCGACCGAGCTGTCGTCACCTTTCTGTGAGGGCAAAGGAGCTGCTGCTGAATCCTCCGGCGACACCTTAGGAGCCGGGTTCACTTCTGCGGATGCCAATTCCACCAAGGCCACCAAGACCACGGCAAGAACAATCACAATTTGTCGTCTCATTTTCTTTTTCTTCATAAAAGGATCGGAGATGATTTCAAAGAATTTTATTTACGCCACCAAAATTTTAGAGGGTGAGAGAGTTTATATAGTATTGAGATTTTGTAGTATATGAGGGCCGATTTTATTGATAGATTGATCTAATTTCTTTGTTGGTTAGTATAAGGAGAGTCCTTTAGAGATTATTATCACTTTTTAAGTTAACGAACACCCAACAAAATTATTAAGCGGTTCAAACTTTTTAATAATACGTGAAAACACATGTACAAGTACGACTATGTCATCTCTTTGAAACATGTCAAAGGAGCAAGTGAGATTTGGCGTCTTCATGTGTGAGAGTAGTTGTCTTGAATGTTGGAATGTAATATTAAAAAGTTAAATATTGTAGACTTCCACCATACGATTGAACTTTTAGTTGAGTCAATCTTTCACTTAGACACTTAGACAAACAAACTATTTCTTCTTCACTCTGTTGTTCAAGAGTTAGTTGTTTATTCTTATCCGGGTTGGGTTGATGACCCTCTCACTTGTCGTGACAAGACTACCAATCTACCATGCCTATTATAGCAAGGATTTAATTAGTTGGTCTTCTTTCAAGCAACACTCCATCACTCCCTTTTTCGATAAGCTAGCGTACCAAGTGTACAAATGTATTTACCTAGACTGAATACCAGTCTTTCCTTACTGTTACAAATGTATTGATACGAATCCAACATCAATCATGTTATTCCTTGAGGATCTATAAATTATGCACATACGAAGCAATGCATATAATTGAATATTCAATCTTATCTACTTTGTTAACAAAATGTCTTATACTCTTCTCTCTTTTTTTTATACATAAAAATGTCTTATACTCTTAAAACAAATGCACAATTTTAAGGCAATATTAAAAAGAAGTCAACATCCGTTCAAAAAAAAAAAAGTCAACATAGTTACAAAGATAGTGTTTTGACACCATTTCTCCGCTCTCCTCGGCGCGAACACAACGCTATATGGATCATTTCCATGGAAAATGCACACAACATATATAAAAATCAATCATTAATTTGCGTAACATTTAACGTTAATTTGTGCGCAATGGGGCGACACATTGTTCTTCTTGGTCTCTCCTTCTTCTTCGTTGCCCTAATTTGGACAGCCTCCGCAGCAGAAGCTCCGGAGGAAGCCGAAGCTCCGGCGCCGGTGGACAACGACCACATCGGAAATGAAGATGATGGGTCAGATGGCAAGTCCCCAGCTGTCGCAGTTGCTGGACCCATCGGAGCCAGCAAGGCAGCTGCCGCTGGCTCGCCGGCTCCGGTGGCTGTAGAGTCGACTAAGAGTGGTGCAACAACCCTCAAGATCGGCGCTGCTTCTTCAGCAGCATTCACTGCCATTTTCTTGTTTTTTGTATAGATTAAGGTTTGAGCTGTGTTTTTTGGGGTCAAGTCTTGGCTTCGATTTAGTCTTATTTGGTAATACAGATTGCAAACAAGTTATCAATAAAGAAAAATTCAGTTTGTGTTTTTTTCAATCACCCTATTGATGATTTTTTTCTTTTTGGAATGAACTATTGATGAAATTTTAATCCCAAATAGATACATAAAAATAATTAGAACAATGATATATTTACTACGTATTTGTAAAATGTAATGTATCAATTGATGTTACATTATTTTCTGACTCAAATATGAAACCTCATTAAGCAACCAACAAAACATCAATTCAAATACAATTTCACACTAATATCAAGAAGACAAGAACCCATTTAAAGCCACAAGCACAAAACCAAAGGAACAACTTGACGCCTAACATGTCAAATACATGTAAAACACGTGTCAGATTGTGATGCGTTGAAAGTGTATAATATCTATATTTTTAGGCAGCATTGATTTTCAAAGGATGAGGTAGTGGGTCCCATCTTGTATCAGCAGTATCTAACGGCTAGAATTCAATTTCAAGAGTAATATACATTGACTGCATGCACAAATCATTTCCCAAAACCAAATGGCAATTCAGTAACATAAGCTGTAACAAGAGATTTGACACTATCAACTGAAATTGTAAAATGATGTTCCCTTAAATGTATACCAAACCAGTCCAACTAACAAATTAAGCTCTGGCCAATTTCAGAGGACTCAATAACAATCCTATTTCTAGCTCTCAAAGATCACAGAACACAGCAAACAAATGATAATCTAATACAATAAGCTTCAAATGGAGAGAGCTGTAAATAACTGCATTCAATTCAACCAGGATCAATATAAACTTGGGAGCTCCACAGTTAAAAGTTCAAACATATACACACCACTTGCAAGCTAGCAACAAGGACAATGTATCACAGAAGAAGCAGTACTTGCAAATCGCTAAGCATGCACGGAAAGAAGCAAGAAGAAACCGATATTTCTAAACAAAAATTACATTGCGAAAGTACGACATAGACTTGCAGAAAAGCACCAACTTATTGCTACCACATATTATAAACATTCAAGAACAGAAGAGACAACTTGACACAACGGGAGGAGTTTCACTCCTTTAGTACCTGTCAATGAGCACATCAAGGAAGGTAGCTAAGAATATGCACCTCTGCCACAAAGACGTTACTCGAACAAAAAAACAAGACAGCGGTCCATAGTTTAAGAAACACAACTGGACAGCATAATGTATACAACTGAATTCCACCAAAAGCAATGATACATAAGATGCCGTGTTCCACGAGGAAAAAAATTACATAAGCAATCTAAAATACAAAATCTATCAAACTCCTATCCATTTACAATGGATGCATAATCTAAACAATTGAATCCCATCAGGGACATATACAGAGGATAGGTTGCTTCCCAAAGAAAAAAAGTAGGAATCATTATACATGTTCTAACTATAGAAATGTGCTGAAAAACTACAAGTGGTCAATTATCAATTCAGCATTTCAAACAAATTTTTCTCTTTTTCTCCACAGCATTTCAAGTGTTATGATAGTGTTTGCAATATAATTTTTGTTCAGGAATGAGAATGTGATTCTCATTCTTCATGTTTAGATCAAGACTTTCTGGCCATGAAATGGGAATCACATTCTCATTCACATTCATAATTCTCATTCGAATCCCACAGAATTTAATGCAAACAGTACCTAAATGCGGCGTAAAACTAAAAGTTGATCAACTCAAACAAGAAATACCTAATTGCAGAACCAAACCAAAATCACAGGAAAGCAAGATGAGCTTATACAAGATAACTTATTGCTACCACAAACTATATATATACACAAAAAGTGAAACATAAGACACATACCGGGAGTAGTTGTGAACACAATTCTCGTCAACCTATTCACCCAACATTTGAACAGATCAAGGAAGGTAGCTGAGAATATGCAGCTCTGCCACGAAGACGTTACTTCTCATATACAAAATAAAAAGACAGAAAACTCCTAGTTCTCTAATACATCATTGAGAAACACAGTCCACATACCATTGAAACATACTGGACAACTGTTAATTTATACAATTGAATTCCACTAAAACCAATGATACATAAGATGCTTGTTTTCCAAGAGGATTAAAAGGGAAAAAATTACATAAACAATCTAAACAACAAAATCTATTCAAACTCCTATCCATTTACAATGCATGATCTATACAATTGAATCCCATCAGGGACATATATACAGGATTCTTTGCTCCCCAAAGAAAATAAAAATTATAAGGGAAAAATGGTACTAAAAAACACATCAGGCCTCCATCAATAGGAAATAGCCCATAAAACAAAAACTCTGCTGGTTCCAAAATTTACAGTGCCGCAGCAATTACAACTCTTGACTTACAAAAGATACTTACAAGTACTTCGTAAACAGGTACTTGGTCCTACATATTTTACAGTGAATTGGAAGTGACCCCAGCACTAGACTACTAGTGACTCAACTTTGACGCTTCTAACATATAGAAATCTTTTTATCAGTTACAGCAGGTCAAATACAAATTAGCATATGCCTCTATACCAATACAAAATTACAAGCTCAATGATGAGCCAAAGACGATCAAATATACAAAGACAGAGGCCAGACTTATTGTGAACCTATTACATAATTTCAACATCATACAGTACAAAAAATACTCTTTTCTCAAAAGCATCAGCAACAGGTTTTAGGTGTTGCATGAGGAAAACAAGATCAAAGCCAAAATGGTCAAAGCTTCATTTGCACCCTTGGCAGACAAAGCCAAGGCAGCCCATCTAACTCATCACCTTCCTCCAAGAAACCAAACAAGAAAAAAAGAGTTGACCATTCCACTCCCTGAATTAATGATGAAAAGAAAATGCCCATGTCAATAGACATTTAAGAAAGAAAGGGAAAAAAATCTATCAGAGACACCACCATATCTATTTCAACCACTCATTTTTAAGAGGATATTATAAAGAGCGTTGCATCATGATTCCCGGAAAAGAAAAAAATAAATTAGCCCCATTCCCTTCTATAATGTGACCCGACTGGCACCATACTTCAAGGAGAAGAAAATTTTCAAAAAATATTAATCATCAAGTCGATATTTGTCTAAAGTGTTCTTGCTAATCCTTGGTGCTGAACCAGAATAACCTCGGCACCATTTTCAAATCATATTAGCACCCTTGGCTGATGGACTGAATATGAGAAGCAAAGAACTCTTTGGTCATGGGTCAACCCAAAAAATAACTAGAGTTCGCGATAGGGAGGCCAATCAATAACGATGGTCTATAAGATTATAGGAACTTGCAAACTCAAATTATACATAATTATGGGTTGAATAAAGCACCGGGATAAACTTATACCTTCACCTAGATCAAATGGTTTACAGGGTATTAAGAGGAGTAAACCGATAGTGTGTAATAAACAATGTTTACAACCAAGAATTAATACCCTAGGACCAGAGAATTAATACCCTAGGATCAGGCTAAATAAATCCTAAACCAAAACAATTCTTGCAACTTCAAGTGCTACTAGAGACAAGTCCAAGACCCTAAACAATTAGCAACTTCTATTTTGACCTGCTCAACCTAAATTCCACAGGAACCCTTTAAATGCAAACATTTCCAAGAAGAGTAAGACAAACATGCACACTTGACAATCAACTTAGAAGAGGACTTCAACATAAATCAAATAAAAACAAATGAAAATAGAACACATTTGCAGGGAAACAAGAAACAACTCCTTTAAATCAACAACCAACCAAATTCCAACTCAAACATTCAACAAATGCTGACAGCCAAAATAACAAAAATTTATTGAAGCACAGATAATCCCTCCGAGAATGGTAAGCTAAACCAAAAATTTACCGTCAGACTGATGTATGGTATATGTTTGGAAGGAATTAGAAGGGAAAATAAGCTGGATGAACATTAAAATATATAATTCAATCATAAAGATAGTTCTCAAAAAAAGAAACTGGAAACGAACATTCTAAGTACCATCTTAGTACTGTTATATGCATCTAGAATTGGCTAAAGGTACCAGACAGTAATAGCAAAGTTGTGTAAACAATTAACAGACATTCCAACTCACACAAATCAATAATAAAATTTTAAGTTTATAAAGATCACAGCCCATAAAAGTAGTTATCTTCTCTCAAGAGGATGGGGTAGGCAGGACAAGCACAATACCAATATGATACCCAGTAGCAGGACCTTAAGAGCCCAGTTTTTAAAAAGAATATCACACTGGTATGCTAACTAAAGTTACTGACTGTTTTTCAGCACACATATTAATATTGCAGCTAAATGATGTTCTGTGGAATGCAGTATGGAAGCAACAGAAATTAATATCTTCCCTCCTACCAACAAAGTACTGAAGCAGAACTTACTTCTCAATAAGTCGCACTCAGCATGAGCAGCCAATTAAAACCAGAGAGAACCTTAGATGAATTGTAGCAATCCCATGGGAGACATGTCACAAGTAAAAACACAGTTTGAGGTTTCAGAAGGCAGGCCAAGGAAGCGAACAGCACAATTAAGTCACTCTGATGGAAGGCGTCTCCTCTTCCCGTAATCCACATCCCTTGACCTAGATCTGTTGTCTTCTTCTTGAACCACACGGGACCTGCTCCGAGAAGACTGCCCTCTATCCCGATCATCATCATACCCTGAATCACGCTCTCTCTGGCGATGGTCTCGGTAACCATCTTTCTCTTCCCTGTGTCGGTGCTCCCTAGTCTCCCTTTCTGGACGGTCCCAATCTTGTTCCCTCTCATCACGATTCTTTCTCTCAGAGTTTCCTGACCAATCACGCTCAGAAGGCCATTCTTTTTCCCGAGGAGCAGCACTTGAACGTGCTGGTTTTTCAGTACTTGCCTCCCCATACCCATATTCTGAAGCACCATCTTCACCACCATAACTTGACTCCCTTGTCCTTCGACCATGCT
>JAYMTF010006017.1:0-10802 GCA_036897485.1 Pelargonium nanum
AAAATGGAGATGCGGGGTATCGATCCCCGTACCTCTCGCATGCTAAGCGAGCGCTCTACCATCTGAGCTACATCCCCAGATGGCAGAGTAACTAACTTGTATGTATTCAACACTTTAACGCAAAATCTTCCTCATCTGCTACTAGCAGTGCCTCTGTGATACTAAAATTGGCTGGTGGGTTGATGTTTTGCTTGTGGTTGTGACACTTGATTGCTTTTTGGGGATAAATATGCGGGGGGAGGTAGCTCAGCCAAAAGAAATTGGTTTGCATACTGTATTAGGTGCAAAACACATGACTTATAAAGTAAAGTCTTCCAGTTCCAGTCCATTTTAACACCATCTGCACAACCTAGCTTCAGCTCCATTTTCTATCAATTTTGTTGCTTGTCACCATATATGAACAAGACAACACAACACAACACAAGTAGCCATTTAATGGCAATGGCTGGCCGTTGAGCATTCCCAAAGGACAATGTCAATGGGACACTCACTGACCGTACAGTAATCTTGTTTTAATGCCATATCACTACAAATACAAACCCACCTTTTTTAGAATAAAAAATTAAAAACCTCTTTAAATTCAAACCAGCGGAGTGGCATATTCCATTTTTGGCGTGACCTGGGTGGGCCCATCAAATCAACCTTACCTTTGGAAATATACTATTTCCTCTCAAAACAAAACAACCATTACATTTCTACCATCATCCACTGCCTCACTGAAAATTCACAAGGGAAGGCTACAATGGCTGCTTCGTCTTCTCTGATCAATCCGTTGACTTCTCGTCTCTGCAGCCCCAAATCAGAGCTCCGGCTGTGCTCCACTCCTCAGCCTCTCAACTACTGTTTTGCGAGACCCACCGTTACAGCTCCACTGCGATTCTCGAGGACCAAGACCTACGACTCCGGAAGGACCTCTTCTTCGGGTTTCTCTGTGGTCTGCAAAGCAGTGTCTGCGCAAGACACACAGATTCAAGGTCTCAACATTGCCCAAGATGTCACTCAGGCAAGTCATCGACTACTGTAAATAGTTAGTGAGCTGTTTTTTCATTTTTGCTATTTTTTTTCTTTCTTACAAATCGGTGATAAAGTGATGTGATGTGTCTATGTTGGTGATGAAACCAATAATGTCAGAAAGTCGATTCATTTGGGATTATTTTGTGGAATTATGAAGTGGGTCACTTCATGTTTGATTTGCACACTAGGAGTGAATTTTGGAAACCTGTGCTTAAACCTAATAGAGTTTCTGGTTTTATTTTTATTTACTTATTTATTTTTATTTATAAAGAAAATGATATGCTTTGGAATAATTACCACTGTAATTTGATTGTTATTGGAAACTTTTGAGCATCTTTCAAGGAATATGTCATGGAAGCTGCAATGTTTGTTTTTTGCTTCTCAGAAAATCCTTGTTGTAGCAGGGATGAAGGTACTGCTTTGAAGTTACTAACCATAATATAAAAATGACCTTATGGCCTTAATGATAACTGTGCTAGAGCAGGAATCCTGGTTATACCAAGAGATCTTAACGTTTTCCAAGTTGATTTGTTTTCGGTGCTACAACAGTCCCTATAATCGTATTATACTTTCAATGTTTGCTTATATGTTGTTCTGGTCACTACTTGAAACAGCTTATTGGGAGAACGCCAATGGTGTACCTGAATAATATCATCAGTGGGTCTGTTGCTAACATTGCTGCCAAGCTTGAGATAATGGAGCCATGTTGTAGTGTCAAGGACAGGTGAGAGAGACGAATTGGATTGTTCTTAGTGTAATTATCTAGACCCTTGTTTCTCTTATCTAATTCGTTATGCTGTACTGACTAAGGACCCCATACCATGTCTGAGACCGAGAACAAAGATGTGATTCTATTATATAAATTATAAGTCTGCATGAATGCTGAACATGTAAAGCAAGTATCATGAATTTTTTCCAGACCTCATAGGATGAAACTTTCACAAATATTGTGCTCTTATTATTGCTCTGTCATTTGGTTTCAGGATAGGTTATAGTATGATATCTGATGCTGAGGAAAAAGGACTTATAACTCCTGGAAAGGTAACAAATTTATGTTACATATTACCTATGTTTTGGGATGGAAGCAGGTATATCTATGCAAATATTTGATGCATAACTTAACTTCAAGAATGAGTGCCACTCACAGAATTTTGAACCGGAATTCTGCATTTCCTTTCTTTCTTTAGTGAACTTTTCGAATACTTGCAAGCTATCTGACATCTTTTTTTCTTTCTCTTGTTCCTTAGAGTGTTCTGGTGGAACCCACTAGCGGAAACACTGGCATTGGTCTTGCATTCATAGCTGCTGCAAAAGGATATAAGCTCATTTTGACAATGCCAGCATCAATGAGTATGGAAAGAAGGGTTATTTTAAAAGCATTTGGCTCTGAGCTTATTTTAACTGATTCAGCAAAGGGCATGAAGGGAGCAGTTCAGAAAGCCGAAGAGATAGTAAAAGCAACGCCTGATGCTTTCATGCTTCAACAATTTGATAACCCTGCAAACCCTAAGGTATTTGATTGTAGCTCTCCACCCATGCTCCGTTACATGCTTGCATCTGGGGTTTATCGCAGGGTTTCACTCTATTTAGTCAAATGTTTAAGTCTATTCTTTCCTCATCGACATGCATTTAGTATTTTAGTTGGCTATCTTATTCAAAAGGATGGAAATGAAGTGAGGGAGAATGCTTGCATCTGTCTGTGCTGTTGATGGACTGCAACCTGTGGTGGAAATTTTCCTATAAATCCTGCAGTTTGTGCATGTTAGACTGCACCATTTAAGTCAAAAGCATATTCTATGACAAATTTTGCTATAGATCTTGCAGTTTGTGCATGTTAGGCTATAGACTGTACTATTTAAGCAAAAACTAAAAGCATGTCCTATGATGGAAATTTGTCTATAAATTTTGCAATTTGTGCATGTTAGACTGTACCATTTAAGTCAAAAGCATATCCTATCTCCCATCCAATACAATCAGAAGTCAAGAGCTTGTACATAAATAAAACATGTTAGTGTTATCTGGATATTTTATCTATCGCACATTGGTAAAAATGAGGTTTACGTGCTTAGAAACAAATTTTGGTACATTACTGCAGTTGTAACAACTTCCATTAAAATCCACGTGTGAGTTTATACTGCTAGCTAGATGTGCCAGCTATTAAATATCTTTGCCACCTTTGGATGATGTTCTTTCAACTATCAATTGCTTTCTTTTTTGTTTGGGCAGCTAGATAGGCGGAAGATGTTACTACTATGCTTTAGAATATACAAAAGTGAGGTTGAAGGAGCACTATGACAAGACATAGCATATATAATTATGTCTGATTACTAATGGTCCATCCTAAAGTTGTTAAAATAACCTGATACAAGTCCCAATTTAAGCAGTAGCATAGGATTTTCTGTAGACAGAAAAGGTTGCTGATGTTTGGCTATTTTGCTCCTTGCATACAATTTAAGTCTGCAGGGGCTCCTAATAGAAGTTTTTTTTTTATAGGGCCTTTGAGTATATTGGGCAGTTACTCGTATACCCTTATTGTTACAATGCCAAATTACAAAGCCAACTCTTTATGAACCACCATCTTCGACATCAATTTATGATATGTTTATCTTATGAGCTTGACTCATATTAGATATGGGTCGTCCTCAGGTTTAGATACAAAGGTCGACCGTTCAAGTTGATTAGGTCAACCTACTGTGGGTCGACCCTTTATTTGAAACATACCTCATAACACAGTAAGGTTGACCCTTTATCTGGCTATAAGTTTTACACCTTCCAACATGAGAACAATTGGACTGAAAATTCAATGCTAAAAGATCTTTTTTGAGTGACAGAACATATCCGGATTGAAAGCTAGTTATTAGTGTTTCTAGGTTCTTGTACATATTTGAATCTTCAAATTCAAGAGTTTTCTTGACATGGGTGTCATTTTGCATTGTTACTGAATGAATATCAGGTTGCTAGGACCAACAATTAGGTTAAGCTATTGGTCAATCAAAACTCTTGTTGATTATATAACAGTGGCTTAAGATATGTCGGATTATGAATTTGAATTTAATATGGCTCAATGTGCAGGTACACTATGAGACAACTGGTCCAGAGATTTGGGAAGATACAAATGGCAAAGTGGATATCTTTGTTGCAGGGATTGGAACTGGTGGAACCATTTCTGGGGTTGGTAGGTACCTTAAAGAGAAAAATCCAAAAATAAAGGTAAAGGTTTCCCTCCATTTATAGTTAAACAATGTATGACATGTGACGGGATGCTGAATAGCAACATTATATTATAGTTCTTTGAGATTATATTGAGAATTATGTGGTAAATGTTGATTGTCCTTTCTTGTTGCTGATTTTTCTCAAAGGAAGCTTCGTCTTCTTTTGCAGTCACTAAGATGTGAGTTTTCTCATTTGACTAAAAAATGTAACAGGTTATTGGTGTTGAACCCGTAGAAAGCAATATACTTTCAGGTGGAAAGCCAGGTAACAACTAAGCACCATTTTTAAGTTTTAATATGAAAACACAGTTAATTTCAACTTTAGAATTGCTTTAGACTCCACATGTCTAATGGAAAATAATTTCAGACCAGGAAACAGTCTCTTGTCTTGGATAGCATTTTGTGGGAAACAGTTTATTTTTCTGCGTCTGTTGGCAGAAGAAAACATTTACTACTTGAGCAAAGTGGCATACTCTTTTTCTAGATGTCACAAAAAATTCACCCTTTGACTGGGTAAAATTTTTCTGTTGGCTAACTGTAGTTGGTGTCCTGAATGTCAATCTTTTTATTTTATATATTATTATTATTATTATTATTATTATTATTATTATTATTATAAAAAAGAAACATTTTCCTTGAGGCTGTGTTTGGATTCGTGGATTTGATTTGAAATTCATGATTTGGAATTTGGGATATGAAATTTGAGAATCGAAATATGGTTTCAAATACAATTCTAATGCTTTGAAAGCCATGGAATTTCATATGACATGGTAAAAGTTGCCATTTAAGATCTCATGCTTTAAGTATGTTTTGAATTCTGTTGGATTCGAGCCAAACCCGAATCCAAATTCTTTTTGCATCCAAACATTGAACTTTGCGCAAATCCGAATTTCAAATCAAATCCAAGATTTCAAACGGACCATGAAGTTATCAGTAATTTTCCCCTGCAACAAATGAAACCCAACAAATGAAACCTTGGTAATTTGTATCTTAAATAATTTTACCCTAAAAAATACAGGTCCGCACAAGATTCAAGGGATAGGAGCTGGTTTCGTACCAGGAAATTTAGATCAAGATGTGGTAGATGAAGTCATAGAGGTAAGTGCCATTTGCTCTAATTAAGTTTCTTTGCTCATCTTCTTTATAAACTTAGGTCTAGGAACATCTTTTACTATTGACAATCATTCAAGTCATAGGTAATACTAATGATGATTTTTCTATATATACATGCATGTGAAGGGACAATATGTTTTTGGTACCAGTGAGTATTGTTTTTGAGTCATACCTGTAACGTGATTGACATGCAACTGGGTATACTGAAAACAACAGCATATGCCCAGGCACTGGTAGGCCCCTACTACACTATCATTTAGGCTGATACAAACATAAAGTCTTTGACATGGGTATTTAATATTTATTGAGCCCAGGTCATTGAGGTTTCATTATTTTTAATGCTGAGTTTGTCTGACAAATCCTCTAGTTTCCCCATTATCAACATAATATAACTTAATTGCATTGGATGGGATGGAGTGGGCAAATGAGCCTTGATGCAACGATAAAATTGTTGCCTTGTGACATTGAGGTCACGATATGAGTAAGGAAAACAGCCTTTATGCAAAAGCATGGGGAAGGCTGCTGTGTACATAAATAACCGACCCCAGACCTCACAATGGCGGGAGTCTTGTGCACTGGGCTGCCCTTTAGATATGATGGAGTAGATGAGGATACAAGTTAAGGATTTAGATGAGTTTTTCAAAATTCAGGTTGCCGATCCAACATTTTTGGGAAATTGCTTGGTTGTTGACTTGTTGCTGTTGCTGCAAGTATTGCACCTTGTGTCCTGCTGGGCTGCAGAAATAAGTGGTGTCTGCATGCACATTTAGGAGGCTCAAATATATGCACATCACGTCTTGGCTTTTGAGTCAATTGTGTACCTACTTCAGTATATGATTTTCTTTGTGCATCTTTAATTGTCAGAAGTCCCTGTATCATGTTAGCATGTGGTAAATGTGTCATATCTCAGTTCTAACAAGGTTGTGAATTTGGCAGATATCAAGTGATGAAGCTGTTGAAACTGCAAAACAATTAGCTCTTCAAGAAGGCTTGTTGGTTAGTGCTTTCTATTGATCTTTACCTTGTGATTTTATAATCAAGGAAGGCAAAATTGAAAGAAAAAAGTTTATCTTACAACATGATATAGAGAGCTAAAAGAATATAATTTCTTTGGAAATTTGGTTTGATTGTCATTTGTGTAATGATATTCAGTGATTATATATTAGGCACATATTTCATCTGCTGATTGGAATTTCTTTTTTTATTCAGGTGGGCATTTCTTCTGGAGCAGCTGCCGCTGCTGCAATGGAGGTTGCAAAGAGACCTTTGAATGCAGGAAAACTCATTGCAGTAAGTCCTTCTGTCTATATTAAAACCATCGAATTAAGTTGCTTTTTTGGTTGAACAACTGTTGCACCTGGAAAGATCAGACGATAGATAGTTCAAGCATGCCATAGTTGAAATCGAATTGATAGGTAGGCCTGAGATAGAAAAAAATGTGACAAGGCCTGTCAGCATTGCATTATAGCGTGCAGCATGGTGACGATTCTCTTGAAGAGAATTCGGCATCATTTAAAAGTACCCTAAATTTAGTTGACTTGAGTGTTAAATTTGGAGTTTAGAATAAAGTTGAATGGCCAATTTAGAAATATAAAGTTATCAGTAACTAGATGGTTCACATCCCCTCCCAATCTTTTTCATGATGTGAAGGATCAGAAAGTAGGCCCCCAAGAGAGATGGAGTGATTGGTTCACAGCCCCATGATCCATTCCCTTTTAAATCTGAATAACTTGTCATTCTCATACCGAATGGCTGGACAGAAGTGGAATAAATGGGTCCTATCTGTTTGAGAGGGGTAGTAGACGTGGTTGTAGTATCATAAGATATTTTGATTAGAAGATATTCAAAGAGACAAACTAGGAATGTATTTGGAGCAACCGTTAGGTAGTGTTTGGATTAATTTATTTAAAAATGGGACTGGCAATTTGATTCTCATTACCAAAATGACCTAATCTAAACATGATGAATGGGAATCTCAGTTCCATTCCCATATCCATTCCTGGCATTTTTTTTTATGCATGAAACTTTCATTTCCATCATGCTAGGACTTTTATGGTGTGGCTGTCATATTCTCTGACATTAGGCATTTGGCTGTATCAATTAAAAAATATATATGCAAGGATCATTTCCACATGCATCCAATCAATCCTTCTCTGTTTGATATTTTCCCTTCTTACAGTGGTCCAACCAGTTACACAATTTTTGAGCATATGATAGTTAGGCCAATATTCTTGATTGCTTGGCTGATGTAATCCAATGTAGCCAACTGCTTTTGACAGACAACGATTTTAGTTTAAACATAGACATAGACATGTCTGGTGTGATTCTCATCTGCCTAACAGTGTGCATTCTGGAATCTGGAGCTGAGCTTATTTTAAAGTAACTTTTTGTTCACATGAATGCATCGTGCAGGTTGTGTTTCCAAGCTTTGGAGAGCGGTACCTCTCCTCAGTTCTCTTCCAGTCAATCCGTGAAGAATGCGAGAGAATGCAGCCGAGTCAGTAAACGGGAACAACTTCTGCTTTAATATTTAAATCCTGGGCAGGCACGTTTTGCTTCCTTTATCATCTGTGCCATTGTTCTAATATTCGACGGTCTAAATTTCTCCATGACTGACTGGTTTACCTCAAATAAATGATTCTTGTACTTTGATTAATTCTCATTAGACAACACATTCAATCAACAACTATCAGAAACTGTTAAATACATGTAGATGTGTGTAAACGTAAACGATCTTGTCAACTTGGAACGAATCTAGAACCCTTGAAAAAGAAATGTAAGATTAGGAAGAGAATTTCTATGCTTTATACATCACGTTCGCTGTTAAGAGTAAATAAATCAGATAATTGTTGGTAGCGGCCGTCAGCACGAGCTAATTAATTTGTTAATTATGTTGATAAAGTCTTAAGTCACATGGTTATAAATCCTTAGTTTTTGTTTCTTTGGAATAAGAAATAAGGAAAAGTAAGTTAGAGAGGTCCCCCACCTTTGAGGGAGCAAACCTCACTGTCACTACTAACATTTTAAATTATGTGATGACCATTTTCATTCATCTTATTGTCCAATGTTTCTTAATCCTATTCCCACCTAATAACCTATGCATTTTTTAGAACCGTAAATTTTTTCTCCTACTTCGATACCTAATACTATAAATGATCTTTAAAGCGATCGTTTGATATTCAATTCACGAGTGATTTCCAACCATTGATCTCATCATTATATTTTGAAACACATTTTCCTTCATCTACTTAGTTGAATAAAATGTTCAAAATTCTAGCCCTTCTTTCTCCCGTCATGTAATGTAAATGTACGAATAGTATTACATTCCGCACGATTTGCCCAATTATAAGCAAAATCTAGATTTTTTTTCTATAACTCTTTCAAATAATTAAAATCATTTACGTATTGTAATTAGCATAGTTGCTCTTGCTAGCTTAATGCATCACCGACTTTATTCTATTGTCCACTTTTGTGCTGAATAATAAAAGTGAATTGGTGTAGATATGTCGCCCAAAGTGCATGCATTTGATTTAGATATTTTTTGGTGATCGAAATGTGAAACACAAACTTATGTTGAAATAGGTATTGGTCCCAATACTTGACCTCTAGGGTTCTTATTAACGAATGTGATGGGTTGGCCAAATTGAGAAAGGTCGGACCCAATTCCCAAAATGAAGGCATTAGACTCCAATTCAAATGCTTTTCCAAAGTCAAGTCATAGAGACATTGCATTTCACCAACAGTTACTGGCTGTAGCCATCTACAAATAGATTTCACATTTTCTTCGTCCATCATAATGCCTTTACTTAATACAATATATTCTAAAAATAATAATTTTGACAAAATCAATGAAATAGCGCTTCAAGTTTACGGACAAACTATTTTCTTTTCAAAACTTTAATCATGTGTGTTCAACATGCTCTTTTTCACTACTATTAAAAACGATTGTGACAACGACCACAAAATGATTAATAAATTGATTAAGAACCAGGTTTATGTGTCGCATAAAGACACTTGGATAGGCCAAATGGTATGATTGGCCACATGTATAATCCATCCTCTGTTTTAAAAGTTGTCTTCCTTTCATCTCTTGTTCCAATTCGCGCTTAAAAATAGGCACTTTGTAGGTCAACTTTGAACAAAATTTTGACAACACATAGTACATCCAACATAACGTCAAGTCGTGAGATTAGGAAATGAGCATTTCTCTATAATTTTGTTAACAACTTGACTGTCAACACACATCCGCCAAGACCCATCTTTCTCTTGGATGAGTAAGGGCTAGTACAACACATTGATCCATGCTTTCCCATATATAGCAATTCTTTAGCATGGCCTCGAAGGATTTCATAATCTATAGAGCTTATCCTGTAATAGGGGCATAATTGGTTAGAATGCTTTAAGAACTAATTCAATCTTATGTTGAAAATCTTATAATGGAAGGAACTCATCTGGTCGTTCTGAATTCTTTCGTCATGATCATATCCCGTAGTCTTCCTATAATAGGTTCCAATACATGGGGAAAAGACTGAATGATGGCAAGAAATGGGGCAATCACCGCTTATGCATGAAACTACTTATCCGTACAATGTGAAACTAAACCTTTACGATATATTTTCTAACATGTTTCTCTTCTCTCAGTGGGAATAATGTAAATTTCACCTTCTTTTTTTTTTCCTTCCAAATCCAATTACCCATTCACCTTAAGGTTAACTAAACTATTTTAAGTGTAGATTTCTGAAATTCCAACATGCAATTTTATATGTTTAATTTATTGGATGATAGTGAGATCCACTGAAAAAACTTTCAAATTGTGTAGGCCGAGACTGCAAAAGTTCTTGCAAATATGCACTAAATTAACCTATAAATTTTCAACACTAACTTAAAAAGTTTGTCAAATTCATATTATTTATATATGTGATTAGCATTATTTTTCATGGTTGGAGACTTGGAGCTAGGTGACAAATACATCAACCTAAAGTTTGTTAAGTATAATTGCCAAAAGCAAACCACTTTAATTACTGTGTGGAATCCAAGCAAGCAAAGCATAAAAAGTTGATGATCTAATTGGTCACAAACCTATATATAGCTCACGCATGGATAATTAAAGTGATAAACAACAAAAAGTATACTACTAATTAACTTGGAATCAACTATTTAAATATTATCCTTTTTCAGTAGTTGGAACTAGGAATGCAATTTATATTGGAGATTGGTGAACATGTGCAGCAGCACACCCATTTTATTTTAATTCTATGCTATCTCAATTTTATATTCCATGCCTTCTAAAATAAGAGTTTGCATTAACAAATAACAAGCTCATTTTCACATTTAATGAGATGATCATTTTTAATTGACCTATTGAATTTCCATGTACCTCTGTGTCGGATGCTTCAGTCGGGGATATCCCGGCAAAAGCGGGATTGTTTGAGACAACGATGTGGGTGCAACTACATGACTTAT
>JAYMTF010006018.1:0-10800 GCA_036897485.1 Pelargonium nanum
GGTTAGTTTCCTTTCTGTTTCCTATGTTTTGTTGGTTAGTTTCCTTTCTGTTTTTTATGTTTTGCAAGTTTTGGCATCTTATGGCTTAATGAGAAGTACTAGCATTTACCCTTCAAAAAAAAAGTTTTTGAAAAAATTGTAAACAAAAAAATAAATTCTAAAATTTAGAGTAAGACACGTGGCAAAGAAGGTTCTGCTTTATGTATATATATAGATTACTAGAATGGAAGCGGGAAGAAGGGTATTACTAAAAAAAAAACTGGCCGGCTCAGTTTTCGACTTGTTGAAAGTTTATATTTTTTATGTTTAAATTAGATACGGGTAGGTTCATTGAATTTGTATAGTACTAATACATCATACAAAAACATTGATAGGTAGATAAAATATTCACATGATATTGGTAACATATTTACATAAAAATTCGTTAGAACCTATAAGATTGCAGATATTGTTATGATAATTGTTATTTTACACCTTTTTCAATGTATAAAAACTCGACTTGATTAACATATTTACATAAAAATTCGTGAGAACCTATAAGATTGTAGTTATTGTTATGATAATTGTTATTCTATACCTTTTTCAATGTATAAAAACTCTGACTTGATACTAATCAAATATGTCAGCAATAATTTTTATATACAATATGCCATACACTTGTAGAAGATGCAGAGACAAAGTCAAGTTTTTGGCAAGTCTGTCAATAAAGGCATGTATTAAAAGTATTTTTTTTAAAACGATGCATTTTAATTTCTCAGTTGGTTTTGGTGGATGAAAATTTCTTTTATTTGAAAAAGTATATTATTCACAAATGAACTTTTTTGAGTTTTATAAGATCATTGGCATGTTATGTAAGATGGTAAGAGCAACAATATTCCACCATATCACTTATATTACATAGCTGGTCAATGATATTATGAAACTCAAAAAAGTTCATTTGTGAAGATTACATTTGTCGAATAATAGAAATTTTCTTTGTACGTCAAGAAGCAACGGAAAAATCAAAACAACATTGCAAGTAACCAGCAACTATCATCGGAAAAAAGTGTTTTAAGACATTTGTTTCTCTTGAAGTTTCAGGATCGAACCCCAGTTGTTACGCTTACTAATCAAAAAACATTACAAGTAATTGCTTGGTATTCCTTCCTTCGGTTTCAATATTATTAATGAAAATATTTATGGTATAAAATAAATAAGCTTAAAATATTGTAATGAGTTCATTACAAATGTTAAAATTTTGTATACCTTTAATTAAATTAAATTTCATGTATAATAATAAGTTTTCCCAACTTTTTTTATTCCTTGCATCGATGAATGTAAACACATAATCGAACCTCGGTTGTTACGCTTGCTGATCAAGAAACATTGCAAGTAACTTGGTATTCCTTCCTTCGGTTTCAATATTAATTATAAAAATATTTAGGGTATAAAATATATAAGTTCCAATATTGTAATGAGTTCATTACAAATGTTAATATTTTATATATTTTTAATTAAATAAAATTTCATGTATAATAATAAGTTTTTCCAACTTTTTTTATTCCTTACAACGATGAATGTAAACACATATATTATAACATAAAACATTTTCAATTTCTGCGCTAAATATTTTCACTAATTACACATTTTAAAAATATAATAGACGTTCGAACCCTAAAAAAAAACTAGCAATTGTAACGACAGATACAAGCTGCCGGAGCTTTTAGGGTTTGTTTCCGGCAAAAAGTGATGAGAGGATCGGTATTGCTATGTTTATTGCCGCAATCTGTGGAGCACTTCACCTCCTCACACTTTCCTCTGTATAACTCTTCATCGCACATTCCCAAAGGAGCTTTCTCCGACATCGTCTCTTCTTTTGCACCAACTAACAACAATTACAAATTTAAGACAAATGTATATTAATATCTATGCATGTGTTGAGATTAGAACCGACAATCTGAATTTGAATCTGCGGATATCCGAAATCTAATCCGATCAATTTCGGATCAGATCGAATTTTTCTTGAAAAAAGCCGACCGGATCGGAATGGATTAGATTAGATCAGACAAATCCAGTCATTTTAGTGTAAAATAAACGGATTTATCCGATCCGAAATATCATCGAATCGGATAGGATCTCGTGTTTCAATCCGAAATTCGAACTAGATTGCCACCTCTATTCGAGACTGCTCAATTATATGTTGTGAACGGAACAAAAATGCAATATATATTACCAGGAGATGTGGCTACGAGAAGAAGCAACAACATGATAAAAGTTGAGATGCTTTTCATGGTTTAATTATCAACCTGAAATGTAAGTCGTTACAGTTTCATTTCTATGACTAATTAACTATTTATTTAAGAATGCATGGCTCTTCGTATTACTCGCAAAGGCAATCAGATGATCGATTGTTGGATAGTAACGTAATGAGAATGAGGAATGTTAAGTGGTAATCACACAACTTGTAAGCACATTGTTATTTCATCTCTTTGGCCGGCAAAAATTGAATACATGTCAACAACATAATTTACCGTTGAAATATGAGAAATCGTAATATATTGAATTCAAAACATCTGTAGAATGGAACCTTAATTTATAGGCTAAAGGCCCCTTAGGGGGTGGCGCAATGGTCAAGACACACATCTCCACGTAGGAGGTCGTGGGTTCAAATTTCATTGCGTCGGGTAGAGTGGGGTTTAGGTTAAAAGGGGAGAGCTAACCCTGTGTAACTCAACTTTAATTTTTTTTTTAAATGTTTTAAAAATTTATAGGCTAAAATATAACTGGGACAATAAATTTCAATAAAATTACATCCGTTGAGAGACACTTCTAACCAATCAAGATATAACTAATTAGCGGTACAAAAATGGAGCATCCCCCTATCTTCTTTTCCATTTATATATTTGAGAGTGTCTATTGGTTGGAGTCATGCTCAATCGAGTTGGTTTTGTTAGAAATATAACTCAACTAAAATCTTAAACTTATAGTTAAATTTCTTGTTTATACTTTTAATATTATATTTCAATGCGTTTTTTCACATACGTACAAGCTTGTTATGACTTTGTATGTGAACCGATGAAAGATAGATATATAGAGCTCAGTCCAGTCTCCAAAGTCAAGTCATCCACCAAGAGAGGAGGCCTATAAGTCTTACCCAGAATCTAGTTCTCCACAAAAAAGATTGAGAACCTAGTCTTTTCCCGAGTCAAGTCTTTCTATAAAGTGAGTCGGAGCCAAGCTTTATCTCACATAGCCAATCAGGGCCTAGCTCCCGCATTGACAACATGGGAACCTAGTTTTTTTTCGGAGCCTTGTCCTTTTGCAAAGTGAATTGGACCCCAATTCTCTTTCACGAACTAAAATACGAAAGCCTAGCCGTTTTACAATGGTCTTCCCAACGAATCAACTCACGTTAAGTTCATAGACACCGTCCAAAACTCCATGATCTTCCTTACAAATCACGACATGTTCATGATCTTCGAGACAGAAGGACTCGTGTTATTCCATCCAAAATGAGATAAGTCACGAGAATATCACTTGAATTCTCTTAGTCAGAAAATTCAAATGAGAGGACTCCACGACTCTATCAATAATATGACATCTAAGATTGCCAAGTAAACTAGTCAGCTAACTTGACGCAGATCACCCAAGAGTGATCAAGTCGAAACGTTTCACCAAAAAAGCAAGAACATATCTAGAAGTTACTTCAAAGATGAATATGTCGGCCGTCAGCTAAGAAAGACACAAGGGCTCCCTACAAATTAAACCCCTTGAGAGATCATAGACGCCAAAACAAAAGCACTCGCATGTCAACGCGCCATGGCGCAATCCAGGAAAACAATCACTGAGTCCATCCTCCAAGAAAAAGGAAGAGGAAATTTTTCTAAGTAATGGGTGCCTTGAAAAAAAGAAGATCCAAAATTCTCTAAGTGTTGGAGATGAGCATATGAGAGCCAAAAAACCCAAAAAATTCTAAGTATGAGAATGTGTGGGGAATGAGCGTCAAGAACGGAAACCCGAGCAACATAAGAGGGGGGGGGGACAACTGATCGATGATACATAAAAAATCATAAATGAGAAAGACCAATGAAAAGACGACACATGACACTTTGAACCACATCAGGCAAAGTCAACGAACCCGATTCACATGTCAGATCAACCGATATGTTCTTTCTTTTTTTTCGTCTTCAGGGTCGAGTCACCCGTAAATTTCATGCTCCAAACTCTGTCAAAAGTAAGCACCAAAGTAGTCCAAAGAAGCACCAAAGAATTACTGAAAATAAAAAAAGTTCTTTTTATAACAATTCTGCCTGATCGCCGCTACGCAACAGCTTTCTTGCCGCAACGAGCTTCTGCTGACGTCACGCTTTTGATTCGTTCTAATTCTTCTTCCACCGCAGCAAGATCTTCACTTCGCCACGACGCAAACTCTCTATATAAAATACCGCCGCAGCGCATTCATATGCTCTTCACCTTTTGAGTTGATTCTTCAATTAGCATAATGAAGTGATCAGGGAAGAGTTCGTTTAGCTAAGGCATGAGGGCATATTTGTCTTTAAGTGAGCAAACTAACGGTACGATGACGAAACAGTGTTTTGCAAGTTCATGAAGTTTATATGTCAAGTCCTAAACTTCTATGTGTTTTTAGTGAGTATGGGCTATCTATAATTTTAAAAAAAAAATGGTAGCTAATTAGGCTTTTGGTTGGTTTGGCGTTTCTGGCGGCTAAATTGGGCCCAAATATCAATGTCCCCTCAATGTCTTTTCTTATCTTGATTGTTTAAACCCAGTCCGTTTCTGATTTCTGGTACCGCCAGATCTTCCCGGCGTCAAATCTCCCGCATCTGCTACTATGTTCGATTTCTCGGCGACCCATTTCAGTTTTTAACCTACCCACATCGGATCTGCCCTCCATAGATTTGTTTGCTGTTTTTTATTTTTTCTTTAAACCCAAATGAGTCGTTGCATCTTTAAAGCAAAAGGGTCGTGCTCTGCGATGCCTAGTGAAATGTAAAACCGGATTCAGATTCATGGGGATTTGCTTCAGCGCCGAAGAAACTAATCAGTTTCTAAAGAACTTCCCAGGTAAGATTGGTTTTTAACCATCGTTTTTTCCTCATTTCTTTTATTTTTGTTGCCAATTCTAGTCCTGTTTGGTTTCCGGGAAAAAGGGATTTTGGATTTCCTGGAAATCGGTTTTGGGTGATTTGTGTGGAATTAAGCTTGCTGAATTAGCAGCCACTCAGTTGGTTTGTGAACATATGTACTATGATCACTGAAACTTGAAATTTACATCATATATATGGTAATTTGTTATTGTAATTGCTTTTATATTGTGTAGAACTTTTTGTCAAGTTGGCAACTGTTTCTGAAATTACTAAATTCTCAAATGAACTTTGAAAAATTTGATCTTTTTCTTAAAATTGTTTAAGAGTAAGATCATATATTGAATTTTAGTTGCCAACTTCAAAATCACATATAAACTAATATTGAATTACAATGTATGAATTTGCAATGATATGGAGGGAGAAAACTTGAAATTGGCTTTACTTTGTTTACATAATCATCATTACTATTTTTTTAGTTGGCGAAATATTTAAATAGGAAATAACAATTACTCAATATACATACTAACCTTAAGTAATATACTATCTCTTTTCCATGACCAATTTCAGCCGTAGGAGATGACCCCTCTTCATCTGCAGTGGAATCAAATAGGGAAAGTGAGACCAAAAGTACCAGAATTCCAGTGGTTCCCAAAAATGTTAAAGAGCTTCGTCAAAATCCCGGATATAGTAATGTAGATATCTTTACCTATGAGGAGATGAGGTTGGCCACAAAGAACTTTCGGCCTAATTTGATTCTTGGGGAGGGTGGGTTTGGAGTAGTTTACAAGGGAGTTATAAATGAGAGCGTGAGACCAGGCTACAAGACCACTCAAGTTGCCATCAAGGAGCTTAACCCTGAGGGGTTTCAAGGTGACCGGGAATGGCTGGTATATGCTTTATCTTGTTTCTTTGTATTTATTTTCTTTCTTTATGAGGCTTGACTGGCGTGCTAATATTAGAACTGTAAAGGTCTTGTATTAAGAAGTGAAATCCCTTCTACTGGTTAAAACAAAGAAACTGTAGAAACATTTATGCATGAGTTTAAAACTGTAGTTAATGTCGAGAAAATATTTAAGTAGTGAATTATTTATCACTTTAGAGTTCAGAATGATTATCTATCTTGAAAAATGAACTTAGTAAGTTTGATGTGATGATTATCAGGACAAAGATGGAAAGACTTTTATCTAACAATCTAGGAGCAAAGCTTGCTTTTATGGGTATATATCTTCAACTGTACCTAGAATTATAAAAAGTGAGAAATATATCAAGTTAGAATTTATCTGGTATTATTATTTTTAGAGGATAATTGCTTGTAAATTGTAATTGCCGATTGGTCAGAAAGTCCTTTTTGTTTTGTGAATGTGGGCATTTTAGGGGATTTGTTACCTGTATCCCCCATATGGTTGTTCATTTTGTAGGCAGAAGTTAATTATTTAGGACAACTTAGTCACCCAAATCTGGTGAAGCTCATTGGGTATTGCTGTGAGGATGAGCACAGGCTGTTGGTCTATGAATATATGGCTGGTGGTAACCTAGAAAAACATCTTTTTCGCAGTAAGTGGCTTATTTTAGTTATTCATTTGTTTATACTTGATAAGCAATATCTCAATGCTCTGTTTTCTTTTTCTTTTCCACCCATTTTGAATTTCACATTTTGTTTGGATATCCTTTCCAATACTTTTAATGGAGTTGGGAGGCTTCCTTTGATAACAGTTACTTTAAAAGAAAAGAGAAGGAAAGTGATGTAATCAGCAGTTGTATTTCTATCAGACTAAATGATAACAATAAGGAAAATGATTTCACTCTTTTACAATTGAGTAAATATAGAGGAAGGCAAAGTTGATTGCTTTGTTTGGGTACTCGGTACTCCTAGAAGGATGACCAGCATTGTGGGGGCCACTGACTTTTTCTTTTCTTTTCAAATTTTCATATTTGCCTCCTCTGGTAGTTTATATTTTTTTATCATTGCCCCTAATAGTTTAGAAGTTTGGTCACTGCCCCATTAATATTTTAAGCAAAAATTAATTGAGCTCCCTAAGCTTTATCTATGTTAATTTTCTATTGTGGATCTTCATGTTCTTTTAAACCAACTAGATATTTATAGTATTTACATTATATCTGACATTATGTTTTGCAAAGTGAAAGAAATTAGGGATCGTTCTAAAAAGTTAGTGGAGACACAAAATCATATTGTGTCAGTTTGTATATTTATGGGTAAATTTAGCTTTTACATTGCTAGTTGTCATTGAATATGTTGAATGAGCATTTTCCTCAATGACTATTGTGAACAATCGATTGCGTAATTGAAAAGGAGATTCTTGATGAATCATTGCCTACTTACATTTATTGAGAATGGCATATTTTGTAGCACTAATGATAATGAGAAGATCTTACCATACTTTCATAATATGAAATCTCGGTGTGAACAATCGTAAAATGGAATCTATGTGCAATGTGGAGACACTTTTTAGAATTCCATAATTGATTTCAACAAACAATCCTGGCCTTATATTTTGAGCAAAATATATTGTAACTACGAATTTGAATACTCCCGTTGTCCCAAAATTAGTGTCCATTTATATGTTCTTGCAAAAAATTAAGGATGAGTTAGTTAGAGTTGGGTTTTTCTCTTTTATGTCTTGTGTTTTTTGAGGTAACAAACTCAAGAGCTTGTAACGAACATATCTTAGGGGTATTGTTGGCAATTCGTGCATAACTAACCAAAAAGGAAAAGTAGACGCTCATTTTGGGACAATTTTTAGACGAAGTGGACACTCATTCTGGAACGGAGGGAGTGGTATTTTTCCCAGCTATAGTAAAATTCAATTTCCTAATATTTCTTATTCATGTTTGAAACATGGGAAAAAAATTAGCTTCTTTTAACAAAGAAAAATAAATGTGAGTTCTTTTGTACTTTTTTTTATCTCCCTTCATTTCTATTCAGTTTCTGCAATAGTAATGGCCACTATAAAATGTAATAGAGAAGACAAAGCCTACATTGCCAGTCATTATAGTTGATGTTGTGTTTGAATGTTGTGGAGTATCACGGCGAGACACTGGGCAGCTTTCCATTGGCCCATATTTACTAGTTTAGAATGCTCTATAGCTCAAAGTGGTCCATTCTATGCTGTTGCATGTCATTGAATATCCATGACTTTCCCTAGGGTTGAAATTGTAGGTGCCGTTTCCTTGCATATATCTGAAAGAGAATGATACGTTCTAATAATTTGTCTGTTGTATATTTCTTACTTTAAATTTCTAGTTTGTCTTTATTGATAGGAGTTGGTTGTACTCTGACTTGGTCAAAAAGGATGAAGATTGCTTTAGATGCAGCCAAGGGGCTTGCAGTTCTTCATGGTGCTGAAAGATCCATCATATACCGTGATTTTAAAACATCGAACATTTTGCTGGATGCAGTGAGTTATCTTTTTCTTTCCTATTTATAAATTGTTATTTCTAAAATTTAGTACTATAGGGGCTGATTTGGAAATTACATTTTTCAGCCAACCAAAACTCTGTTATAAGGGAGCAAATTATTAGTTTACCAAGATGAAAGCTAATTCGTCTAAACAAAATGACCATGTTGTATATTGCCGTTCAACACCAATGAAAAACAATTACTGTTTGAAGTGTTCATGACAGGAGTTTCTGCTTGTGAAGTTCTATCAACTTCGGCTACTGAAACTGAACTAATATTTTGCAGGATTTTAATGCGAAACTTTCAGATTTTGGGCTTGCAAAAGATGGGCCTATGGGAGACCAAACCCATGTATCAACACGAGTAATGGGCACTTACGGATATGCTGCTCCAGAATACGTAATGACTGGTAAGCTGTTTGATAGAAGCTACATTGATTTATATCTATTTCGTATTGGTATGTCTAATATTTTGAAATATTTCACCATTATTGATTATAAAATAAAACATGTTGGTTTCAATACCTTTGCAATTCATATTACTCTCATCAATCTTTTGTGCCTATAACTAGTATTCACATTGGGTTTGGTTTAAGAGAAGCAACAGAGAAGATAAGATTATTTATTTTATTTTTTGCAAAGATATGTTTAAATTCATAATATTTATACTGTTACAGTATTATGTTTCTTTAGAGGTGGAGAGTCGGGAAGAAACAATTACTGCACTATCTTTGTCCCAAAATAAGTGCATTTGTTGCAACAAATTATCAAGAATTTCATCATACATAATGTCATTTGAACGAGTGAAGTGCATCCTCCTGGCTTTTTCACTTGCAATTCCTGTAATATTATTTTATCTTGAACAGGGCACTTGACTGCTAGGAGTGATGTTTACGGTTTTGGAGTGGTGCTACTGGAGATGCTTATTGGAAGGAGAGCAATGGACAAAAGCCGGCCAAGTCGAGAGCATAACTTGGTTGAGTGGGCCCGCCCGCTGTTGAATAATAATAAGAAGCTTCTAAGGATCTTAGACCCCAGAATGGAAGGGCAGTACTCGGTGAAAAGTCTAATGAAGGTGGCCGTTTTGGCATACCAGTGCCTTAGCCAAAACCCGAAAGGGAGACCCCTCATGAGCCAGGTGGTTGAAATGCTCGAGACTTTTCAGTCGAAGGAAGAAGAAATAGCTGAAAGCGGGGGTCATGGTGTGACCCTTTATCAAGTACCGGAGGGAACAAATTTGCAGTCACCTACAGAGATAAGAAACCCAACTAGAAGGAAAGGGAGGCCAGAAAGTAAGAGCGAGGCCTCAAATGACTCCGATCTTTACACCCCTTCGCCAGATCTCCAATCCGACGAGAAGCTGAAACTGTGAAACTGTAATGATCTCCATCCCTCTGGTCTTTTGATTGATAAAGCTGCTTGTACATGGTTTTGCTCTATCTCAGAACTAAGAATGTCCAGCTTTTAGGATTTTGGTTGAAAAATATTCTTATTGACATGAAAATCTTTTCCTGATAATTGAGTTTGAATGCCAGATTGGCGCGAAAAAATGGTGGCCTACTTAGAATTTTAGCAGAATGTTTTGAACCCTTTATCATAAACCAATAGCAGTTGAGGTCTATCAAATA
Organism: Pelargonium nanum; assembly: GCA_036897485.1. NCBI lineage: Eukaryota > Viridiplantae > Streptophyta > Magnoliopsida > Geraniales > Geraniaceae > Pelargonium > Pelargonium nanum. The sequence goes on from JAYMTF010006018.1 coordinate 10,133, forward strand.
TTCTTACATCATGATGTTTTTGCTACCTAGTACCAAAACATATTTTCTTTTCCACTGTAGTAACAACCCCATTGGAATTAAAATACAAAACTTATGGAGAGTGTGTTCATCATGCACAACAAGCTTCTACTTGGAACCAGCAAAACCTTGGCCATTTGCACCCATTTTCTTCATGTGTTGATATTCAGGAGCACTCCCTACAAAATTACAATAAAACCAGACATTGCTTTGCTTAGTAAGGAACCAAAATTATCAAGTCAGATACAGCTCAAAATCAATAATTGTAGGATGTGGCGGATGCCGTTGAGTGGAGCTGGCAAATCGGATTTCTGTTTTTAGGCATAAAATGTGCTAAATCATGTGGGATTGTCCGACCCAACCCGAAAGTTGGTCAAATTGATTTTTGGTTGGGTAAAAGTCGGCTGCCCACATGTTCGGGTCCAAATTGCCAGCTTTACTGTAGAGTTTCCACTCAGTGGTAGTATTTCGTTCATACATATGCATATGGGCAAAGATAAATTATGACATGAACAATTCAAGAGAATATAAGAGGTTACGAGAAATATGTCCTCAATAGCCCCCTAGGGGGTGGCGCAATGGTCAAAACACACATCTCCATGTAGAAGGTCGTGGGTTCAAATCCCATTGCGTCGGGTGGGGTGGGGTTT
>JAYMTF010006019.1:0-10800 GCA_036897485.1 Pelargonium nanum
TGTGATTGTGATTCCACATTATTGAATTTCTTGATTTTTAGTAGCATTTTCACTTTTATTGTTATTATTTTGTATTTTAATAACATTGGTCATCTCTAGTCTTTTCTATCTAAGGAAATGAAATAATTTTCTTGTGAAATTTTTTTGTGGAAGTTTTATGAGAATTATGGGAACGCGTTTGGCTATATGATCAAATTATTTAAATTTTAATGGTGGTGTCTGATATTTCAAATGTATGGTACTGGGCCATTAGAATCGATAAATAAAAACTATCTTAATGTTCGTACAATTTAAACCGTAAAATTTTTTGCTCTAAGAAAACAATAAATTTGTTGTATGTATATATATATATATATATTGATTTATAACAAAAAATTGTACCCAAAAGTGGGTGGTAATACATCCATATTTATTATAGTTTTACCTATTCACATAAATCAAGCCACTTTTATATGTGCCTCAAATTAAATAAACATTTGTGAGTGTCTCTTAATTGATGATATGGGTAATTGCACTTTAATCCTATGACATGAAGTAGATGAATGGGACCATACCCAAAGACCCACTTCTTTCAAGTTGGTAAGTAATTACATTCCAAATGAGGAAAAAGAAAAGCAGTAAATGAAAATAATTGTTAAGGATTATTTACCTTTACTATTTGTACCCAATAAAAATAATATTAAATTTTAATATAAACAAAACTTACCATTAGTATCATTAATATGTGGTTGGCATGATGCATGGGAGCTAAAATAGAACATATAAATTATGGGTTAAAAATAATCTCATAATGCATGAATATGCTAGTGGATTGTAAAATGGGAGCAAAATTGAATGAATATTTGGGATAGAGCTACCTACAAGAAAAATATAATAATCATTTAAGGGTAAATTCATATTTTTAGAGGCATATTGAATTGAATGTTTCTTATCTTAGAAAAAGTGGGTAGTGATTGGTCTAAATTAACAGTGAGTATGATATATTTGATCTTGTTGTTATATTTGAGACTTTTTTAATAGATTTACGAGTTTAGAATTTCGCTTTGTAAAACGTTATACAAACACATCCATACATTAGATAAATTATTTAATTATGTATCAGACGTAGTTGGTTGAATGAGTAATCGTCCGTTAATCGATTGTTTTTAACATTTGATGTTATAATATTTTATATATGTGTGCGCATATATAAACGCCGTCCGCCCCAAGGTTCATGGTATATGTTTATATTGTTATACAATGAATATCATGTGTAATTAAATGCCAATTTTACATTTTGTTAAGGATAATAACTCTCAAAATTACTAATATAATAAATATGGTACTAAATATGTGCTCAATTGAGTGTCTCAACAAAGACATTCTTCCCTTTTATCATGGTTAAAATGATTTGGATACAAATTTCTCAAAATAGAAATGTTTTTAATTGTGCATTGGATTTGTATACAATCAAGGTTTTATTTTTCCCAACTTTTTTTTTAAGAAAAAGAAATGTAATTTGGGATTTTTGGAATTAATTATTGAAGCTAATGATGCATTTTTCTTATTAATTTTATTTTGTTTCATGACCACCAAAAATTAATGGTGTAGTTATCTCCAATTCTCCATGCAATCATGAACCATAAATTGACATCAAAGAATTCAATGAAAACATATTTATGATCCAAATGCCTAATAAAGTTATCATTAAATTGTCCAAAAAATGAACTTAATAATGTTTTAATTAAGTTCACATGTGTTCTTGTTCTCGGCTAATAATAATAATAATAATAATAATAATAATAATAATAATATGTTTGAAATTAATTATTTCCTGTCCAAAAAATATATATTTGATCCCATATTTTGGTTAATACATATTCCTCGATTACATCGTACACAATGACATACTAATGTTTTAAATGTGTGTAGTCGCTTTTTTAAATCTTAGTTGATATCTTCTCATTTACTTAAAACACACAGTCTCATGAGTGTAATAATTAAATTAATTATTAGATATCGATCAAAATATCCCTTTCAAAGCAATACTTTGTCGTCAAATATTAAATGAACTCTTTGCAAATCTATAAAAACAAGTTTACTTAATTGCAATTACAGTTAACGACTTTTCAAAACCAAAACCTAAAGACGTCACGACACAAAACTTTAAAATCATATTAATAATTTTCAATCATTGATCAATACAAAGTAAACGATAACTTAATCATATGTGTTTTCACTAGTTCTCTCCGATACTTTAAATTCAATCTGAATATTTTGAGTCACTAATCAATACAAAGAAAAAATGAATATCTTACTTATGTCGGTCTTCACGATACCCATACTAATAGTTGAAACTCACTCCTAAAAATTTAAAACCAAATATTGAAATAGATATGAAGTAAACGACAACTTTACTCGTATCAGTCACATCTTATTTTACGTGACTTTATTGAATAATGCAAAGAAACCGTCACAACAATGCTAACTCATTGAAATTTATTAAGACAAAGATGATAAACCTAAATCTATCCAGTACTTTTCATTCATTAATCAATGCAAAGTAAACGACAACTTAATCAAGTATGTTTTCACTAGTTCAATACAGAACTTCAAAGTCAAACAATTTTTTTTTGACTAAGTAATAGATTCAAAGAAAAACGAAGATTATACTTCTGTCGGTTTTCAAACACTTCATGATACTCACTCTGTCATCTAAAACTCACTTCTTAAAATTTAAAATCAAATATTGAAATAAATATGAAATAAACGACAACCCTACTCGTATCATTTTCTTCTTTATCACGGAACTTTGTCGGAAAATGTAAAGAAACCGTCACAACAAGGCGATGTCGTTGAAATTAATTAGACAAAAAAAAACATGTTAAACCTAAAACTTTGCCCTAAAAATGGTGGATTTTTTCTTGAGAAAATGAGCAAAAATAGAAGAACACAAGAAAGATAAAAATGGACAAAGAGAGTAAATATTTTCCATAAAGACAAATAATTATTACAATAAAAACAGAGGAGTAGTAGTAGAAGCAAGAGAGGTAGAGAGGCTTGGAATGGAGACGAGAAACAGAAAGAGAACAGAGCAGAGAAAGAAGAAACAGAGCTGTGTGTCTTCTCGTGAAGCAGAGCAGAGCAGGTAAAAAAAAAAACGGTAGAGATTTGAGAGACAGAGAAAAAGAAAACAAAAATCCAGAAAAAAGAGCAATAAAAGCTCTCTCTTTCTCTCTCTCTCTACAGTACTTTCCATCATTCACATTCATTCTTTGCTTCCTCCTTTTATATCACGAGATCCCCATCTTCTTCCTTTTTCTCTTCTTCTCTGTTTTTTGTTTCTCTCTCTACCTCTGTTTCTTTTTTGCCAGTTTCAGTTCATGTCCTGTGCTGCAGCAACAGCTCTGTTGCTCTAATGTGTACCAGTTGTCGTTCTTGTAGATTTTTATAAGCTTTTGGGAGAACCCAGAACAGGAATCGGCCTGGTGGTGGTCTGAGGTTTCGTTATCGGGAGGTTTGTGATGTCCCATTCTAGAAAATCCATGCACGAAATGGGATTCGGCGATGCTCTGGCCAACAGGTTCCGTGATTCGCTGGCTTGCAGCGGCGGCGGCGGAGAGGACAAGGACAAGGATAAGCCAGATTTTAAGGAGCTCGATCTGGGTTCGCCCACTTCTCCTCTGGTAAATCCCAGCTCCGTTGACGGCGTCCTTATCGGCGGAAGCGGCGCGACTTCGTCTACCAGCAGCTCGAGCTCCTCCGGCTCCGTTTGCGGCAAGAACAAAGCTACCCAATTGGAGAAAAGATCGGAAGCCAGTGGGAAGAGCCACTCCGGCGAGCTCTACGGCCCGACCCAGACGAGCCCGAGGGCTGCTGAGACGCTCCGATCCGCCTCCACTGCGAAGCCGGGTCATCGGAGATCGGTATCCGCCGGGCCGCCGTTGATCTATTCGGGTAAAACTTTCGCTGTTGGTCCGGGCACAAATGCCAATTTCTGCTCCAATCCCAATAGCGGCGGCGCGACCTCGAACCCCACCGCGAATGTGCTGCCAAGCGGCAACATTTGCCCATCGGGGAAGATCCAGAAGTCCACAATGGCCTACCGAGCCGGCACCAGAACCGATGTGCTCGGCAAAGGGACTGGCTACTACGGCCACGGAAACATAATGCGCGGCGGGAACAGCGGCGGCGTGAAATTGAGCAGCCAAGGGAATGCGGCGGCGGATTCGATTGGGAACATCCAGACCGCCGGAGCGTCGGTGATTGTGAAGAGGGCAATGCTCAGTTCCGATCCGGAGGAGGGGAAGAGGGCCGGTAACGAGCTGTACCGAAGAGGTATTTTCACTGAAGCATTGTCTCTGTACAATCGAGCCATTTCAATGTGGCCGGAAAATGTAGCCTACCGGAGCAACCGTGCGGCGGCTCTGACGGCAATGGGGCGGTTGGGAGAGGCTGTGAAAGAGTGCGAGGAGGCTGTGAAGTTGGATCCTAGCTATGCCAGAGCTCACCAGCGATTGACTTCTCTTTTCCTCAGGTGATTAGGAACTCAAGAACTCAAAATTTTACTATCTTTTATCATTTTTATGATTATTATTTATTTCAATGTGATTGGTCTATGAATTTTGTGATTTGTGCATTGATTTTGATGCAGATTGAATTTACTTTTAGTGGGTTCTTTCTCATTTTGTTAATGGTGTTTTTGTTTGTATGCTTTCGAGATTGGTGATTATAATATTGGATCTCAGATTTCATTGCACTGAGTAAGTCTGAGAAAGCTATCTTGCTTGCTGTTGCTGGGTTTGTTTTGATTAATGTGCACCAAGTTGGGACTTGTGGTTGGTGGATTTTTAGTGTTGCCAAGCTGTCTGGGGGTGGGTTGATGAAAGAGCTACAATCCATGGAGATTCCCTTTGTTTATTTATGGAAATTTAGTGATTCAAGTTTTCTGCATTGTGCCAGCTTGTTCTTTTCCTTGATTTAGACTTACTGCGAGTTCTCGCTCTAGGCTTCTCTCGGTTTGTTTAGGTTTGTTAATGTGTTTTGCTTCAAATGCAGCTGAAGGTCATGGCTTTGTTTCATTGTTTATCATTTTGTTTTCCAGATATCATTAAGCAATCAAATTCTGAAGAAAGACTTGTCTTTTATATGTTTTTGTGCAGATTAGGGCAGGTTGAAGATGCTAGGCGCCACCTCTATATCCTTGGGCAACAAGCTGATGCAAACGAGTTGCAGAAGTTACAGTCGTTGGAAAAGCACCTGAAGCGCTGTGCGGAAGCCCGAAATGTTGATGATTGGAAGAGTGCGCTTCGGGAATCTGATGCAGCCATCGCAGTTGGGGCCGACTCTTGTCCTCAGGTATATCTCTTAGCCTGCACTTGCTTTGTTATCCTTGCATCTTGAAATTTGAATTTCAGAGTTTCTAAACTTATTGTGTAATTTGCACGCAGCTTCTTGCTTTTAAAGCTGAAGCCTTGTTGAGACTCCATCAACTAAAAGATGCTGAGTCTTGCCTATCAAACATTCCAAAGTTCGAACTTTACTCTCCTTCCTGCTCAAAAGCCAAGTTCTTAAATATGCTTGCTGAGGCTTTTGTGCTCTATGTTCATGCTCAGGTTGAGATGGCACTGGGAAGGTGAGCTATAGTAATTGAAAATTGGATAAACAAATTAGTATTGTTATTGGGTGAAGTGAGAATGGATAATAGATTTTTGCAGGTTTCAGAATGCAGTTGCTGCTGCAGAAAAGGCAGCGAAGATCGACTACAATAATGTTGAAATCGAAATTCTCTTAAACAAAGTTAAAATGGTGGCTAGAGCTCGTGATCACGGCAATGACCTTTTCAGTGCTGGAAGATACGCTGAAGCCTGCACTGCTTATGGGGAAGGCCTCAAGTATGACAGCTTCAATTCGGTGCTTTATTGCAATAGAGCAGTTTGTTGGTCCAAACTCGGGCAATGGGAACAGTCCATTGATGACTGCAACCAAGCCCTTAGGATCCAACCAAACTACTCCAAGGCCCTTCTTCGTAGGGCAGTCTCAAACGAGAAGGTAATTTAGCTTTATAATCTGCGTGCTATACTTATGTTCTCTATATTTATATTTGCATCTCTGAATCAGTTTGTGGTTGTTATAGCTTGGACGTTGGGCAGAAGTTGTGAGAGACTACGAAACCCTGAGGAAGGAACTTCCCGGGGACAATGAGGTTGCCGAGTCACTACTTCGTGCACAAGTTGCATTGAAGAAATCTCGGGGAGTGGAAGTTCATAGTAGGAACTATGGTGCTGAAGTGGAAGAAGTCTCTAGCTTACAAAAGTTCAAGGCTGCAATTTCATCTCCTGGTTAGAAGCTAAAAGCCCATACATGTTTCCATCGTGTTTATGGTGCATCCATCTCACTTATACTTTTTTACTTTTCAGCTGTCTCGGTAGTTTATTTCAAAGTTGCATCCAACGAACAGTGCGAAGCAATCTCCCCATTCGTAAATGTGCTATGTGATCGGTATCCATCTGTTCATTTTTTTAAGGTAAGGAAATTAATGGTCATTCCAATGTCGTTTACATCATAATATGCTTTGAACTTGACATGTAATGGATTTGTTGTTTGAAGGTGGATGTGGAGGAAAGCATGGCGGTGGCCAGAGCTGAGAGCATTAGAACTGTTCCGACATTCAAGATTTACAAGAACGGAGAGAGGGGAAAGGAGATGGTATGCCGGAGCCATAAGGTCTTGGAGGACTCAGTAAGGAATTGCTGCCCCTAGCACAGACACAAAAAGAAAAGGAAAAAAAAAACCTTATATCTTTTATAGGATCAGTCTCAAATCATTTTTACCTGTGACATAATCATCTGCACAATTGTTGCATATAATTTTTCAGGAAGAGGGAGTGAAAGAAAAAAGAGAGAAGAAAATTCCTCATAGAGAAATTAGCTTTGTTAGGCCAAATTTGCAGAACTGTTCATTCAATTAATTTGCCTATTCTGGTTTATTCTTCTTCCCCTGAAATTTATCACTTTTCATTACGTTTTGGTGGAAAAGAGAGGAAGCTAAAAAAGAGTCTTGGCATTTCATGGTTGGTGGATATAGAGAAACAAAATTGATGCATGCTATTTTCTTTGGGTCTACCATTAGTCTCTTCTAGCTTGACTTTGGGACAAGTTTTTTCGGGTTTGGGTTGAAAAGATCTAACCTGACCCGCAAGGGTCGCGCTTTTAAGTACAAATGTGTGGATTTTGTGAAGACGACTAGAAAATTGGTTGGGATGAGTCTCGAGTGTATGATCTCTTTAGTTCTTGATTCTGAGACTTGTCAAGCCCGGTCCAACAGTTCATTTGGTTGGCTTCAGCTCATTCACTCATTGTTGGCTTGAGCTCAGAACAAGTTTTTGCTTATTGATTCAAGTGTAAATTTGAATTATTCTTTCTAGTATCTATTTTACGTCAACTTGGTACAAATTTGATTTATGTTCTAATTTGACATTAACTTTTGTTTTAAAATAATTTTTTTAGATTCCATTTTGTTACCATGTCATGTGTGCAATTGGAAACCATTTTGGCCCTGTGGTTACTAAGAAGATTAAATTGAAACAAAAGATAAATATGACACAAAATGAATACGATGATGATTAATTTAGAAAATATATTAATTACAGTCACGTTAACCTCCAACTTCACGAAACCCTAACACCGAGAATGAGTCCTACTATCCGGCACAAGCCTTCGAGGTATCATACCATCTATGGATGTTCCTATACTTTCTTGAGCATCGAGTCGGTGAATTTGAAGATCAACCAGGAATTATCTGGAGACGGCGGCTGCGAGATCTACGGTAAAATCACGGTTGATGGACGTTGTAATCGATATTACGTCTACCGTCGGAGCGAAGAGGAGGCCGAGACAATACCGGAGAAGGAATGCGAAGAGGGCTTTGATCTGACCCTGTGCGGCCCTAAATATTACCTTAATGCTGAAACGACCTACTGCATCTACATCGATCTCTTCCACAAATCTGGAAAACCTTTGCTTGATGGAACACTTGGTTTTTATCATCCAGTGCAGCGATGCCCCGAAAACAACCAACCAAGCACATTAGTTCTCTACGGAGACCTAGCCTCCCTTACCCTATCCTTTACCAGAATATGTCCTGCTATAACCACAGATGTTGGGATCGCTGTCATTGGAGGAGCTGGAGCTGGAGGAGGAAAATTGGTGGTCTGTGGTACCGTCAAAGCTATACAAACTATACCGGGAGGCCGCGGAATTACTAGGTGCTTGACACTGTTTCAGTCAGAATCAGGTGTCCAATTGCAGTCCGGAGAATCAACCATTCCACTGGATCGATCTGTTGTTGTGGCGCCCGTGCAGTTGAAGGAACTATATGAGGAAGAGACTTGGGGTTGGCTCAGTATTGCAGTTCATTTGGAATTGGAATTGTCGCTCGAAGAAGGTCAAAAGAATTACAAGGTAGAGGGTGAAGAAAAATTTGAGTTCAAAGGAGATCAGAAAATAGGGACACTGTTTCAGCGCATCATCGAGAACATGAACAATGAGGATGGGCTCAAAATTGAAGTTGGTGTCACTCCCTTCTTTGATGACTTATATAATATGGATGATCTAGAGGGAGAGCCGTATCCGGGTGATGATGTCTGATTAATTGCAGTTAAGCAGGTTTTTGCTTTACCCTCAACTGTTAAGTTAGTATAATTTGGTTTGTTAAGTGGTCAGGACTCATGGTTAGTGGTTTATATAGTATATATGCTTGGGGAGGGATGTTGGGGGTAACTATTTGGCTTTGCTGTTCTATTCAGATTTGCTTGAATTTTTAATTTACTTCAGAAGAATTTGAATTTATTTGGCTTTGCTGTGTGCTATTACTCTATCCATATGATTGTGATATGTGTTCCTACTGTTTTTTGTGCATACGTGGTTGGCTCTGGTTATCATTGATATTTTGTTGAGTCTACTGGGGTATCAACGATGTGCATTGGGATAATTTCATTACAACTCTGTAAATGCAATTTTAATTATTCACGTATCTACGCAGTCTCCTGCTTATATATTTATAGATGAAATTGATGATATTGCAAAGAAGAAAGTCAACATTTATGGTTCTACTTGAACAACTTGATGGAGAGTAAGTCTGGTTGTTTCAACTAAATGCATCTGTTTTCCTCCACAATAACTGGAATTTCAGAAAAAAAATGTAATTTCATTGGAACTTGCTAACATTAGATGATTAGTTTCCATAGAAATCACTCTTGAAAAAGGTAGACGCTTTGCTAGAGCAGAGGATGCTGTTGTGAAACTAATTGCAAAAGAGGGAAATTTAACTTTAGGGCTCCATAGTGCATACGAATAGTATTTCGTGAATACTCCTGCTCGAGAGAAGTCATGTTTTTCTTTGTTTTTATGCAGGCAGGCTGCTTGTTGATTGGTCTTAGTGTCGAAAAATAGATAGTGTTCCCAACACCTTAGGTTTTTAGTGAAGCATGGGTCTGCCTGCCAATGTTAGAGAGTTATTTTCAGCTATTAAATAAATAGGTGCTGTAATAGAGAGGATCAATTGAACTTTCATCACCAGATTACTATGGTCAGTATTTTCTATGATGTGGTTGTCTTAGGTAAATCTCTTTGGGCTATTGCTTCAGGTTCATTTAGGAATGCATCTTTAGGAGATATTCAGATAGATTGGATGGGCTGTTCTGATGTAGTCAGTATCTGTGTTTCTCATTATGAGGATACATTGTCTCTTTCATGCACATCCCTTCCCTTCTTTGTAATTTACATGTATTCTTCATAAAAAAATAAATATACAGAGAGGATAAAAAATACGGGAGAAGGATTTTCTGTAGTTTATTTTGTTTCTGGATATGCGATTTGAGGCGAAGCGCATCTTTCTTAAGTCTCTAGTTCTTTATGGTAAAATGGATTGTCATGTTCAATGCCTTTTCATGTTTAGGAAGGTAAAAACTGGCATTGAATTAGCTGTGATATTCATCTGTGCTACTAATATACCAGAAGAGTTGGACCCTGATTTTTTACCTCCAGGATGTATTGACTGTCGTGTGCATATTGATTTTGTTTTTGCATCTTGTTTCACGTTTTTTGATCACAAATTGGAGGTTAGGAAAGAACCTTCAAAGATCTACCAGGAGGACATTGTTGATGTGTTAATTAAGCAAAACAATTACTTGAGGGTATGGGTGTACTTCTTACAAAGATGGGCATCAGAAAGTTGAAGCAAGGGTATGTGTGTGTGTTTTACTTTTTGTATTGGTAAAAGATCCGGTTTAGTTCTTGAACTATCCGTTTTGTTTCAAATTAGTCCTTGAACTTCATTTTGTTCCAAATTAGTCCTTAAACTATCCATTTTGTTATGCGTTAGTCCCTACCGTTAAAAAATTGACGGGTTCCGTCAAAATCAACTAACTCCGTTAAAAATAATTAAAAAAAAGAATTAAAAATAGGCTTTTACTTTTTTACCCTTTGGTGTTCATGTTCTTCATTTTTTTTTCATCTTCTTCTCAATTCACAACCAACAAATTTTCTCAGCAACCAAACACCTAAATTTGCCCACTAAACCCTAATTTCATTTAGTTTTCCATTGATTCTCATCAACCAAACACAAAAGAAACCTTTGCTTATTAAACGAAACTAACCAGCTCGAGCTCCTTCACCGCCGCGAAGCCCGTCGCCGGCGGCACGAGCCTCCACGGCCGAGCAACCTCCGGTCGGCGGTGCTGGTGGTCATGGGTCTGCGATTGCTGCTGCTGTTGGTGGTGATTTTGGGGATGAACACCTGTCAAACTACTTGAGCTAGGGT
>JAYMTF010006020.1:0-10798 GCA_036897485.1 Pelargonium nanum
AATTATCTGGTAATCCTTAATTTTTGCAAAAAATGGAAACAAGACACTCATTTTGGGACGGAGGGAGTAATAGTTTTTAATTTTTTTATTGAGCAAAATTAGAGTCAGTTTGCAGTTCTCAGGCATTGCATGTTGAAGAATCATTGAAACTGAGAATACTGGTGACATTTGCATCCAAGTTCTTAAGAACAGTAACTGTTTAGCTCATCATTTATAACTAATTCAATTTTCAGGATAGAAGTTTGTCCGATGGTATCTTTTTCCTAGATCTGCTCAGTGCTGTGCAGCCAAGAGTTGTCAATTGGAGTCTTGTTACAAAAGGAGTTACTGGTATGCTAACTTTTAATCTCATGTATCATAATTTTTTCAATACCTCTTTTTTTTTCTTGGTTTGTTTTTTTTTTCATTATGTGCTATAGTTTTTGCATGAATTGATTATGTGCTATCAAAGACTTGGCTCTCATATTATTTATTTCCTTATTATCATTGAAACCCGTTTTTCGTCTTAGAGGGATCGCTTCTCATGTGCTTCCAAAGGCTAGTTCTCAATTCTCACACGATCAAGTATTAGATTGTCGTATCTGTTAAACTTACTCCACCCTTAAAAGTTTGAGTTATTAAGTGGAGAGCTCATCTAGTGTATATATCAAGCGGCCTCAAACTCCGCAGACTTCCAATGTGGGATACTTCAATGCTTCCTCTCATGTGCATGCCTTATCTTGGACCAAGACTTACATGGGGAGGCAAGAAAAACGGGCAACAGCTAGCACAAAAGCCAAACTAGCTCTGATATCTTATTCCATTTTAATCCAACCTTAAAAGCTTAAGCTGTTAATGGGAGGGTCTTACTTAGCATATCGGTCAATCTCAAACTCTTCACACTTTATATGTGGGATATTTTAACAGTATCATTGTTGGTGTGGCCTTAGTAGTTACAGTCACTTCTGAAATTATCGTTAACTGCCCGATATCATGATGGTTAACCGCAATGTCAAGAGCTCTGCAGCTGATAGAAGTTTATCTTAAATATGTAATAGCATGATGCGTGTATAGGCCTAGAACCTGGAGACAAAAGTGACGTGCTCAGAATGGGCCAAAATTTGGTCAGGATACTGTAACAGGCCCGCGGTCAAAATTCACCGATGACATGATGCACGTCGTCTTGGGCCATTCAGGGGTTGTTTAGAGGCCTTTTTTTTATATTGTTTTTCAGTCTTCAGACAATATTTGGGAATTTTTTAATATTTTATTTTTATTTCCTATTTGGATTCAGGTTTGGGACTTGGGTAGAATATATATTTGTCATTAGTTCTCAGTTTTGCTTATCTTTTGGATTTTAGTTTGATTAATAAGAAAAAAAAGAAACACAATTTCTTCGAAATGTTCTTGTTCTTGGTTCAGTCTATATCCGTTTCCATACTGTAACATATAAATTTCTTCCCTCGAAGCATGCATACTGTTTTGATTTTCTAATCATTGGGTGTATACTATTACATTTATATTTCAATAAATTTGATCATTATTTACATTTTTGGGGATTGTCTTCCCAAACTTTGGATGCACCATAGATGACGAGAAAAGGATGAATGCCTCCTACATTATCAGTATTGCGAGGAAGCTTGGTTGTTCGATATTTTTGCTTCCTGAAGACATAACTCAGGTACTTTTTGAAATCAGTTTTTTCATTTGTACGGGGGGAGTTATTACAAATTTTCAGTGTGAAACTTGGTCTTTTCAATCATCTGCATAATCTTGTAAGAGTACCTGAAATCCGATCGCATGATTTAACTTTTCAGGTGAATCAAAAGATGATCCTTACATTGACTGCCAGTATCATGTATTGGTTCTTGAAACAACCCGTTGAAGACCGGCAAGCCGGAGTTTCAGATAGTGAGAACGGAAGCCAGTTGGAGACAATATCGAATTCAACGATAGATGACTCTGCTTCTGAGTCATCGTCGACAGAGTAAACAGGAAACAGTATTAGAGTAATAGGTGATCAATATAGAACTTCTGCTCAAGTTCTATAAAAAAAAATTCATTGCTACTTGTTTTTGTTAGGGAGAGATCAGTGTATGACATTGACATTGTAGGAACTGAAATGTTGGTAAAGTAAATTTTAGTGAATCAAATCCATATGTGAATTTTTTTTTAAAAGTAAATTTTGTTGATAAAAAAAAAATAAGATAGTCAAAAGAAAAAATATATATATTCTACTCGAGTGTGATATGAAACTTAAATTGTCATCTCAATTACAAATGAATAAGAACGCATACAATTTTTTAAAGTGTATTCATGTTCTTGACTTTACTCTTAAAGAATGTGCCATTGACACGATTTGGTTGATGTTTCAAACTCTACTGATGCAATAAGTGAATAACTGAAATAAAGTAGCAAGCACGTTGATCGGAGATGTGATAATCAAAGAGAGAGGTCGGGATGTGAATTGCAATAGGATGAATTAGTATAAGTGAGACTTTGAAATGAGTCACATGAATCAACTATTACCCGGCCAAAAGGGTACTCGCTTCCTCCATATCGAGTGTTGTCTGAGAAAAAATAAATCAATTACTACCCGGCCAAACGGGTACTCGCTTCCTCCACATCGAGTGTTGTCCGAGAAAAAATGAATTAACTTATTTTCAAACAATTTCAATCAAACAAATTAATTTTACATGAGAAAAATGGTCTCTTTCCAGCAATACATCTACCAAACAAACTTTTTATACTCTCTACATACATTTTATTTCCTTTCAAGTATTTTTGCAAACAATTTTTATCTCTATAAATATTTGGAGTAAACAACCCAAATAAGGACTTAAACATTATTATTGTACCCTTTATGCAGATGAAATGACACATCTTACACTTGAATTCTTAAGTAATTGTGAAGTGTGAACCATTTTGTTATGGCTCCACCTGAGTTTAAAGTTTTTGCTGTTTTATTGGCAACATTTATTCACAAATAACTATTTAGATAAAATCATGCTATATATGTACATGTTGTGACAAACTTGTCAAACTAGTAATTTGTTATCCTCATTTTTTGTTATTTCTAGTTATTTTAACCATTTCCTATCAGTTTTTCTTTTGTTAATGAATGTTGTATAGAAGAAATAGGTAGGCTGATAATCTCTATCATTTTGCCAAAAAATTGAACAAAGATGTACAAAAGTCCAACTCTCTTTAAGTGTTATAATTTTAGTACTAGGAGTTAACTTAAAACTTCAAAAGCTAATCTTTTGACCTCTTATCTTTTAATTATCAACTTACATAATTGATTAAAATAGAATAAAGGTAGATCTTGTGAGATATATTTTTAAGTTTTCTTAAAAGAGTTGGAAGTGTTTCATTTAGTTCTCTGGTCAAGTCATTTTGTTTTAAATTAGTATTTAATTTGATTTTTATTTCAATTTGATCATTAGACTTTTTTTGTTGTTTCAATTGGTCCACCAATTATGTTATTTTGTTTTGAATTGGTTCAACCTACAACGGTCAACGGTGTTGTCAGATTAAGGAAAATGTGACAATATTTTTCTATAATTCTTTTGTTGATGTGTGATGCTTGAGTAAGCTAATTTCATGAATGCGACTATTTTAGAACATAATTGTAAAATTGAAACGCCAAATTAGACAAAAATAATGTGGCAACCATGTCCCTCAGTTTGTAACCTATCAGACCCCGTACTACGTACACTCTATTGGTAAGCATGCGTGGCATAGTACGTGCGGGGGCCACGATCCTAGACTTGGCATTTTAGTTTCTTCTCGGGACAAAACTACCTCAAGGTGCCTTAGGTGACACTATCGCCACATCATTTGGGGCCTAATGTGGTCCCCGTCTCCATATCATCAAAATACCACTATTCTATGGTGTCATGAAAGTCTATTTGGCAGTAGAGAGCCCTTATGAAGAACCCCTTGAAACGAACGGATTTTGAAAACTTCCAAATTTTGTGAGTATAAATATCTTATCAAATCATGATGTGTGGATCTTTTTTCCACTTGGAGAAAACCATTTGTATCATTGCCATATTTTATTCACTTAATTCTTTCTAGAATTCACATGATAGACCTTTGTTTTTATAATGGTAGAGAAGTTCATTCTCACGTCCGAGAAAAAACTTAGAGCTCATACTTCGAGTATTGTCTAATGGTGTGCAGTGTGCTCTATTGTGATTTGCATGCACTAGGTGTCAATCCCAAATATTCACGTGAAAGCCTATAACAAAAAGTTATAAGTGTGAAAGTCCGCAAGCAAGCCTCCTACTACAACTCGGTTCCTACTTCATTGTGCATTCTATTCATTTGACCCCGGTTCAAAGGGATGCATCAACCTTAAGTATGGTTATTCAAACTCAATTGGTGAGCCATATGCTAGTTGTAAAAAATACATGCACTCTTTCGTTTATATCCGCTCCCTTATGATATCTCAAGTGATTGTTTCATTTTCATTACTACTAATACATACACACTTTCGTAAGAGCAATTGAAATCTCAAACATAATTTATTGGTTGACTCTCAGTCAAGATACAAAGTAAATGGATCTGAGCGGAAACTCTATGCCCACAAATTCATTAGGTCAAATATTAGTGTTAATTGATGGGGTGACATCACCTTATTGACCAAGAGTCCCAATAAATAATGATTGAGATTCTTTTTTCACTTTAATGTAAGAGTATCCGGAATCTCATCCAAAAAACAAAAGCATAAAATTGTGCCCGAAAAAGAAAATTTGTAGGAAAAATATGCATTAAATAATCCTAAACTCTTTGTATGGAAACAGGAATATCCTAAACTTGTAGTAAAAATGAAAAGAATATTCTGAATTTTGTTGTTACAAATTTAACCGTTGGCACTGCATTACCAACTCGACAGTTGGCTGTAAGAACAATTTTGGCCAAAAACACAATCTGCTTTCCAAAATTACTGTAAATGAAATAAAATCTGGAAAGAAAGCGAAAGGAAATAAAATCATAACTACAATTGTTGCGCCCACAGCCACAGCCACAGCCTCGATCGTGTACTGTCATCGTCATCATCATCTCCTCACATTCACTCCAGAAAGTGACAAGCTTGTCGCGTACTCTTCTGTGAAAAACGAAATAGCTGCGGAAATTTCCCACTCTCGATCCCAAAACAGTGAAAAATCCTCTTGTTCTGGATTGCGTCTCCACTGTGCACCACTCGACGATTTCTCTGCTTTTAACGTGCTGATTTTGTGGGGCCACTACTGCTTCTTCTGCTTTTACCGCAATAATGGTACTCTAGAGCATTTCTAGTTTTCGGATAATTTGGATTCAACTTCTGGGTTGCGGTTTCCTGCAGAATTGAGTCATTTGGGGATCTGGGTTTTGTGTTTTTTGCTGTGTTGAGTGAAGATGGGAGGCTTGGAGGAGAGAGTGGTGGCTGTTATCATGGTAGGTGGACCTACTAAAGGTATGCTTATGGGGTTGTTTTGAATTCTGTTTAGTACCCACAAAACCATTTTGGATTTAGTCTTGAAATTTTGTTTTTTGAATCATGAATTGGATGGGTGGTTGCTGCAAGTAGCTTGCGTTTGATGGGAAATGTTGGATTTGGATCAAACAATCTGACCCTTTTTGCATCTTGTTTGAGTTCTGTTTAGTACCCACAAAACCATTTTTTGGATCTAGTCTTGAAATTTTGTATTTTTGAATTATGAATTGGATGGGTGGTTGTTGCAAGTAGCTTGCTTTTGATGGGAAATGTTGGATTTGGATCAAAGAATCTTACCCTTTTTGCATCTTGTTTTAGTTCAGCTGGAAATGTTGGAATGGTTCATTGAGTGAATTTCTGGATTATTTCTTTCATATGTATGGAGTGAATTCTTGATCTGTTTGAGTTTTACTTGAATTTCTGGAATTCGCAGGTACTCGGTTCAGACCGTTGTCCTTGAATATTCCTAAGCCACTTTTTCCTCTGGCTGGACAGCCAATGGTTCATCATCCAATTTCTGCCTGTAAAAGGGTATATTCTTCTTTTGACAAAGAAAACTGGCAATGTTATTCTCGACATATTTACTTTTTGGTTTGGAAATGCACTGAATTAATGGGTTGTTGCCTCTGTTACAGATTCCAAACCTAGCACAGATCTATCTGGTTGGTTTCTATGAGGAGCGTGAATTCGCCTTATATGTCTCTTCAATCTCTAATGAACTTAAAGTCCCTGTTAGGTACGTCTTTACTATTCACTTATTAAAAACTATGTATTTTGTTTATTTGTAGTTCGATCTGTTGGTTAATTTTGGGATCTTAGTCATTGCATTTGTTGTCGGTGCTTCTATTAGATACTTGAAGGAAGATAAGCCACATGGTTCAGCTGGTGGGCTTTATAACTTCAGGGATCTGATCATGGAAGACAACCCGGTTTGTGTTTGTGTTTATTACTTTTATATTTACTCGTTGCTGCATTACATGCTTTGTTTTCAAACATTTTTTGCATGATAGATGCCCTTATATAATGATTACGCTGTAAGAAGCTCATATATTACAAAGAATTCATATATTGTTTACTTGTTATTTTGTGACAGTCTCATATCTTCTTGCTGAATTGTGATGTTTGCTGTAGTTTTCCTCTGCCAGAAATGCTCGGTAATCATATTCTTCATACTATCAGCAGATACTCTTTTCAGCTATAGTGGTTTTATGTGATTCTTGTTCATGTTAGTTCTATTTATTCAGTGATGACTTCAATAGTTTCAGTTTATACTCTTGCTTTCACAAATTTTAATTGCTGCCTTTTCTTTGATATTTGCAGAGGCTCACAAAAGATATGGTGGGATGGGAACAATCCTAGTAATCAAGGTTGGCCAACCCATGTAGAGGATGTTAACATGTCCAACGTTCTTTTGGAACAGCATGTATAAGTCGTAACAGTTTATATCTGTGCATGGGTTTTAATTTTTTTTCTTTATGTCTGCGCATAGGTTTCTGCTGAATCAGCCAGTGAGTTTGGGGAATTGGTTGCGGATCCTAACACCAATGAACTGTTGCATTATACGGAGAAACCTGAAACATTTGTAAGTAGAAAATCAGAGATTTACCACTTCATTTTTTATATAAGTTTTCAGTGTTGTCTGTGAATTACAGTTTCCATTTGCTTTTCTTTTGGTAGTTTGATCTAATACAGTGACATAATGCAGGTTAGTGACCGAATAAATTGCGGTGTGTACGTATTCACACCAGATATTTTTACTGCAATCCAGGGAGTATCCACTCAAAGAAAAGATAGAGGTCTGTCATCTATCTTATCTTCTCTATATTGAGCAGGAGATGTGAATGTGTGATTGAGTTAGTTTTCTAAAAACCGTGGCTATACTACCTTTTGACATACTCCAGGTGCATTAGTATAGCCTATTTTGATATTTCATTTAAAGTAGTGCCATTTGAATTACGCTTTACATTTTTGCGGCTTATATATTCATGCACTGTTGTTATCATAATTCTTGCTTTAGTACATGGCATTGGAACAAGTCATCTTGAATCTGAACATTGTCCCTTATTTGCAGCTAACCTAAGGCGAGTATCCAGCTTTGAAGCCCTCCAGTCAGCAACAAGGTATAATGTTTCTTCTAGTCAGCAAAAATGCCATCTAGACTATTTAGGCGCAGGAGGAATCTCAGTACTCAGTAGTAAATCTGTTTTGGAAGTTTTTGTTGATATAACTTGTTTAATTATGTAAAGTATACATGGTGCGATGCAATACAGGTTTCACTTATTACTCTATATATCAAGGCTTATTTCCATAGTCAGGAAAATGCAGAAAGTAGAAAGTAATAGAATGTGGTATGGCCCTCTGTAGGCAGAGGTAAAATAAATTCTACCAAAGTAGTCACTAAACTGTCAAACCAATAATTGAAACAGTGAAACCATCTTAATGATTCTCAAGTCGATAAGTTAGATATTTCGTTGGCATGCTCTCCACAAGGTTGATTTTATCCTATTGCATAGATTGTTGCTTGGATAATGTGTTTATGGATCTAATGCTGCTTTAAGATTGAATGCAAAGCCACTGTAATATCAATAGCAGCCTGTTGAGGTCAATTTGACTTTTATCTCATGTGTTAAGTTTCTTCATCATGTAATGCTATTAGTTTGAGGGTTGATTTACTTAAATTTGTCTAGAAAACGGTTATTTGGGTGTATGGGTGTATTTAACATACTATTAAACTATTGCATACATTCATTCGCAAAAGTATTTCTATCACATAATACTCTGCCCTGCTAAGAACTGAACCGGAATAAAGATTAATTGAGTTGGTAATATTTTGGTGCGGGCTCTGTAAAGCCAGTGGGGAGAAGCACCATGTAGGCATTTCTTGCAAGGAAATATAGCAGATTTATCTCTGCATGCCATCTCTGCTAGTACTATGTATTATCATAACTTGTTTTTTCGCGTGTAAGAAAATTGACTGTTGCTCAACTTTAAATTCACAGAAGGTGAATTGCTCTCAAATTTCTTTCCTAACACAAGTTTGTGTTTACAGGAGTTTCCCCGCAGATTTTGTTAGATTGGATCAAGATATCCTATCCCCTCTTGCTGGAAAGAAGCAATTATACACATACGAAACTATGGATTTCTGGGAACAAATAAAAACTCCTGGGTAAGCCAAACTTTCTAGGTGTTGTACCATTGTCTTCTTTCACTCCAATTGGGGTCATCAGGTGACTTATTTTAGTTTATTCTTCCAGAATGTCCTTGAAATGCTCAGCCTTGTACCTTGCCCTATTCCGTTTCACTTCTCCACATCTTTTAGCTAGTGGAGATGGTACAAAGAGTGCCACCATAATTGGTGATGTTTATATTCACCCATCAGCAAAAATACATCCTACTGCAAAGGTGAATTTCCATTTCTTTTTTATCATTATGATATGTTTTTATAGATCTCCCTAGGCTTTTTAAAACCTTTTACCTGTCCCATTTTTTTGGATATCTTGCGAGATGATAATGATATCACAAACAATGATGCATACGCACTCGGGTGCAAACACAATCAAACTCTGAAATCCCATAACATGTTCTTCTATGTGCTTCGGTATTGTCTCTTGTTGTGCAACTAGGCAAGTTTTTCACTTCCAATTGTCATACATGATGTGATTTTTATTAGAAGAAAGTATACCTCAGTCATTATTTTCATCTTTTCTCCTTATGTTTGCTGAAATCAAGTCAACAGAGAATGCAGTTGTGGGTCCATTGTTTTTATGCCACTTGTTTATTTTTCTTCACTACATAAGAGATTTGAGGATTTCTTTTTTATTTATGATGTTGTATTATATTATGAGCTTGTTTAGGACTTTGGTTCCATATAGAATTTACTATGCTCTGTGGTGGAACAGATTGGTCCCAATGTCTCAATATCAGCAAATGCTCGTATTGGAGCAGGTGCGAGGCTCATAAGTTGCATCATCCTTGATGATGTTGAAGTCAAGGTATAAAGATACAGATAACTTAGGGATATAAAGTTCCCAAGTGAATTAGAAAGAGAGAAAAAACGCTTGACATGCCTATATATATCAATGTTGCAGGAAAATGCAGTAGTTATTCATGCCATTGTTGGGTGGAAATCTTCTATTGGGAAATGGTCCCGTGCTCAGGCAAGTTCAAATCTTCTGTTATCTATAATTTGATATTCTTCATGGACAATATAAGAATTCTTCCGAGAAGCATTGTTTTTCTTAGGCTTTAGTTAGGTAATAGTGGAAGGCAGGCAAAAGTCCGCGTCTTTTTCTAGTTTTCCCCCAATTTGTTGCATCCCCATTCTGATATAGTTAATTCATTTATATTCTTCAGGCTGATGGAGATTACAATGCAAAACTTGGGGTTACAATTCTCGGTACTTTCTAAATGCCTTTTAATGATTCCATATGTTGATTAGGTATTTAAGTAAAAACACTTGCTGTCTGTGCATTGCATGATTTCAAATCTGAATATTTTGAATCCAGGTGAGGCGGTGACGGTCGAAGATGAAGTAGTAGTGGTAAAAAGCATTGTCCTCCCTAACAAGACACTCAATGTGAGTGTTCAAGAGGAGATTATTCTGTGAGATCCACACCCCCAATTCCAGTTTCTATTCTATCTGTTGTATCATTGTGATTGAATCTTATTTCTGGTTTCCAAATAAGGATAATAATAAATAGCTTACCAACCTTTGTATTTTAGGATTTCCAGAACAAAGTATGATTTTTTTATGTATGAATATCTATCTCATGGGATAATAAATTTCATTATGATGAAATCAACCTCATTTGGCCATTTTCATTTTCAATTTTATTACTTTGCATGCCCTCCCTGGCCCTGCAACTGCAAGATGGATTTCAGCATAAATGGTTACTTCAAAACAGCTTGAATATTGAGAAAGAGTATTCATGCATTTGTTGTCCATCTGTTTAGCAACAAACCCATCCTTTGAGTTTGTTGTCGAATCAAATGGCAGGCCCGATGGTTGTGAGGTGTCGTTGGCAAAACTATTCACGTGTTCGCCTTGAACGTTGTCAGTTGTTCGTGCTCATGAGGCTGGAGGGGAGGATGTCAATGCCTTTAGTTTGTTTATTCGAAAAGTTTAGCCATTGTGACTCAGTTTGGTAGTGTCAATTTTTTATTTTCGAGTTTGTGAACTGAGTGACCCACATAATAGTTAAGTTTTCGAATTTTTTATAAGACTTGTCTGGGTGAGTTGATTTTTAAGCTTTCAATTTTATATCGTCTTTGTCATTCAATTTGAATTAATGAATTATTAGTTTTGCATAAATAAACAAAAAATCAGCTCAAAGTAGT
>JAYMTF010006021.1:0-10795 GCA_036897485.1 Pelargonium nanum
TGGTAGAGTCAGGTTACGGGAGGTTGCCTGTTTTTTCGGTCTGGCTCATATGGTCATGGTGATGGTTACGGGGTTCGCGCCTCGGCAAATTGAGGGGGAAGAGTTTTCTAGGGCCCCCGATTTGTTTTTAGAGTTTGTTCTACACGGGCAGACTCCTTCAAGTGGTTTTCCACATCTTGGTTACTTTGATCTAGTTACTTTTATGTTTCTGTTTTATTTAGTTGGTATTTGCTGGCTAGGTTTCTTTATGTTTCTTTCGCTATGTAGGCCATCTTGACTTTTTATGGTTTAATGAGAAGTACAAGAATTTTCCCTTAAAAAAAAGCATTGCAAATAGCTAAAAACAAATTACAAATTATATATGATATGTTTTTTTAGAAATATAACTGAAATACATTTAATTAAACATCCAACAATAAAGCATTTCAAATAATTAAAAACAAATTACAAATTATGATATGTTTTTTCAGAAATATAACTGATGTACATTAGTTAAACATCCAACAACAAAGCATTTCAAATTATTAAAAACAAATTACAAATTATGATATGTTTTTTTAGAAATATAACTAAAATACATTAATTAAACATCCAACAATAAAGCATTTCAAATAATTAAAAACAAATTAAAATTTATGATATATTTTTTTAGAAATATAACTGAAATACATTAATTAAACATCCAATAATAAAGCATTTCAAATAATTAAAAACAAATTACAAATTTTGATATGTTTTTTTAGAAATATAACTGAAATACATTAATCAAACATTCAACAATAAATTAAAATAGACAGTTTCTAAATTGTTGTCATTAAAATACTATAGTACTAAAAGAACAAAGCGGCTTTCTCACTAGAGGGTAAGTCTTGTCTTGGAAGGCAAGTTAGGGTTTTTTGTCATTGGTGTTATCTGGTATTAGGGTTTCGGCGGCGGCAGGCGGTGTTTTCCGGTAACCAGGTTTTTTCTCGTGTGTGGTTCGAGTGGTATTGATACGGGATGGATTCTCAGACTTCTGAACTTTCGAATCCCAACGGGTCGGTTTCGAAGGAGTTGGAGTCGCTAGTGTTGGACGACGATGAAGTCCTGTTTGACTATAGTACAGATACGCCGGTTCCCCCTCCTAAACCGACGACGGTGATTGCTCTGGTCGGCAGGTTTCTTACAGATGCATATATTAATTTCCACAATATGCGCCAGATGATGGCTCGTTATGGAAGCCAACTTTGAATGTGGAAATCTCTGATGTATACGATCCATCTGTGAAGAGTGGAAGACAGCGGAGATTCTTATTCGAGTTTCGCAGCGAGAAAGATGTTCGTAAAGTAGAAACGAAGGGGCCATGGGTGTATGAGGGTCATGCTCTACTGTTGAAACGTCTCAAGTTGGATGATCATCCGTTAACTGTTGATTTGTGGGATCTGAGCATATAGGTTCAAGCACGAGGGATTCCAAAGGGCTATATTTCGGACAAAAAATGTAAGGACTTGGGTGACTGTATTGGTTCGTACGTGGAATCGGATCCACTGAATTTCAGAGAAGGCTGGGGACAATATGCCCGTTTTCGAATCCTATTTGACACCAGGAAGCCTTTGCGAAGGAAAGCTGCTTTGAAGTTTGTTGGGTTGGGTGTATCACGTATAACTTTTCAATATGAAAAATTACCTGTTTTTTGTTTCTACTGCGGATTCATAGGTCCTATTGAAAACTCATGTACCAAGCTCAAAGCAACAGCGAACCCGAGCTCAGACCGTGCATTCAGCAATGATTTAAAGGCTATAGGAGGAAGGAACATGAGACTTGGGGCTCAATGGATCGGTTTAGGGAGAGGGTCACAAGAAATGGGGCAGCCAGCAACGTCATTTGCACCGATCACGCCCGAGGGGATGGACCAGCAGGAGCTGGAGGAGGAGATCTCGGCAGTCTCAAAACGCAGAAGAGAAGGAACTGAGCTAGAAATTACCGAGGGGAGTTCAAAAAACGTGCATATGGCAGACCTGTCAGAACAGGTCTGCCAAGATCAATGAGTACTATGGTATAGAATTGTCGTGGCTTGGGCAATCCACGGACATTTCATGTTCTACGTACGCTTGTACGTGATAAGAAGCCGGAATTGCTCTTTTTAATGGAGACTAAGCGAACTCGTGAGGAATTAGAAAGTGTGCGGCGGAAGTTGAATATGCCGTACTGTTTTGCTGTGAATAGTGAAGGGAGCAGCGGCGGCTTGGCCTTATTATGGGTTGATCGGGTCCAAGTATCACTAAGAGCCTGTTCGAGTAATTTTATTGATGTAATGGTTGCATCCCGGCAATGGGGAAGTTGGCGTTTTACAGGTTTTTATGGGGAACCTGATCGTGCACTCAGAAATCGTTCATGGGACAGACTGAAAAGCTTAGGTGTTAACAGATCGGGAGCATGGATTTGTGCAGGAGATTTTAATGATATCTTGCTTCGATCAGAAAAAAGAGGTGGTAATGAACATCCTCAAGCTTTATTTGACGGGTTCGCGCAAGCTGTGTCAGTTGTTGGGCTATCGGATGTTGGGTATGTCGGTTACGATTACACGTGGCGCAGGGGTTCGGGTGAAAATATTCAAATTGAGGAACGCCTAGATCGGGTGTTAGGATCGGACGAATGGATGGTTTCTTTTTCATCATGGCGGGTTGTCCACCTTCTGTTTCTCACATCGGGCCATTGTCCTCTATGGATCACGCCTCAGTTAGATTTGATGTCGGTCCAACAAAAACGTTTTAAAGTGGAAAACTTTTGGTTCGAAGATCCGATATGCGAGGGTGTTGTGCAATCTGGTTGGGAGGGGGAGTCTGTTATGGATAAGGTGGCAAATTGTGGTTCTGCATTGGCCAGCTGGGGTCGTGCGTCTTCAAAGAAGCTGCTCAGGAAAGTAAAGAACACGGGTCGACTTTTAGAGCGTCTAAGCTTGAACACGAGTATTGCCAGTCGTAGTCGGACGGAGGAGGTGCGGAGACGATATTTGGAGCTTTTGCATAAACAAGAAATATACTAGCAACAACGTGCAAAAGCTCTTTGGCTGAAAGATGGGGACAGTAACTCTAAGTTTTTTCATCGGATGGCAACGACACGAAAAAGAGCAAATTATATTGAAAGATTACAAGATGATTCGGGAGCTTGGCATGAAGGCAGCTCGGAAATAAGACAGATGATGGCTTCTTTTTTTGAGAATCAGTTTAGCTCGCGGGGTATGTCGGGAGCTCAGCAGATCTTTAACTTGGTCGAAGCTCGTTTGACTACGGACCAATATAGGAAGCCAATGGCTGAATTTAAGGTTGATGAGATTAAATTAGCTCTTGACTCGATGCATCCGGATAAAGCTCCGGATCCGGATGGTCTAAACCCGGCATTCTTTCAAAAATTTTAGCACGTGATTGGTGATGATGTCTCGAAAGCATGCGTAGATATTCTGAGGTCAGGTAGCATCCCGGAATACTAAACGAAACTATTCTTGTTCTCATCCCAAAGAAAAGTGTCCCAAAATCAGTTTCAGACCTATATCTCTTTGTAATGTTATTTACAAACTTATTTCCAAAGTGCTTGCTAACCGTCTAAAACCGATCCTTGATGGAGTTATTTCGAGTTCGCAAAGCGCTTTTATTCCAGGCCGACTGATATCGGACAATATTTGTATCACGAACGAAATATTTCATGCTATTCATAAGAGGTCGGGAGGGAGTTCGGGTTGGGGAGCTCTCAAATTAGATATGGCTAAGGCCTATGATAGCATCGAATGGACGTTTTTGAGCGGAATGATGAAGGCCTTGGGTTTATGTGACGCGTGGACGGATTTGGTTATGAGTTGCATTAAGACAGTTTCTTTTCGGGTCGAGTTTGATGGTGGCCTGTCGAACTCTTTTGTTCCGAGTAGGGGCATCTGCCAAGGTGATCCGATTTCTCCGTATATATTTCTTATTTTTGTCGAAGGCCTATCTACTTTAATGCGGAAGAAAGAGGAAGCAGGTTTACTGAATGGTGTTGCCGTGACTAGTAGTGCTCCTCGGATCTCTCATTTGTTATTTGCTGACGACGCACTCATATTTTTCAATGCAAATGCAGCTGAGTTACCGAAATAAAAGACATATTGACCAACTATGAGAGGAGTTCGGGCCAGTGTGTAAACTACTCGAAATCGGCGGTGGTATTTAGCCCTAACGTATCGGATGTTTCAGGTCAGTTGGTAGCAGACAATCTTGGTGTTATACGGGTCCAAAAATTTGATCAGTATCTCGGGGTTTCGATTTGTACGGGAGGCAGCCGAGTGAAGTTGTTCAGTAAGTTGGTTGATAAGGTTCGAGGACGGGTCAACTCTTGGTCCTCTCGGGCGTTGTCAAAAGCCGGCAAGGAGATCCTCATCAAGTCCGTCGCTCAAGCAATTCCCACATACTATATGGGGGTCTTTCTTTACCATTGACTATTTGTAGCCAAATCGAGTCTATCATCAGCACGTTTTGGTGGAGTTCGGGCAAAAGAGCTTCGCGGGGAATTCATTGGCGAGCATGGTCCAGTTTGTGCGATCATAAGAAGGCGGGTGGGCTTGGTTTTCGGGATATTCACCAATTCAATCTTGCTTTATTGGGTAAACAACTATGGCGAATAGAAACGAAACCACAATCACTTTTCAGCAGGTTGTTTCGCGCAAAATATGCTTCGCATGGGTCCGTAGTTGATGCTCAACTTGGGTCTAACCCGAGTTATATATGGCGAAGCATGAACGCCGCTCAGAGTTTGGTCTGATCTGGTATGGTGAAAAGGGTAGGTTCGGGCTTTGATATTCGGGCTTTACAGGATCCATGGGTGCCATCGGTTCCTGGATATGTTCCATCTGTACGGCCAGAAGTTGATGGGGTCTTAGCCTCGGATTTACTCGTTGCAGACTTAAGAGATTATAGCGTGGGAGGTTGGGACATTACAAAATTTAAACAGGTCTTCACTGATGAATCTTGGGCGGCAATAATGAAGATTCAACTAGCTCTCGGGTGTATCGGGACTCGTGGTTTTTGGCGTTTGAAAGGAGTGGGCGGTATACTGTTAAAAGTGCGTATGTGTCTCTATGTGTCACTGATAATTTGGCTCCCTCATCTCCTCTGTGGTCTGCTCTCTGGTCCGCTGATGTACATGGAAAGATCAAGCACATGTTTTGGAGAGCAATATCAGGTAGCTTGCCGGTAATGAGAAACTTATCTTCACGCCGAGTGGATGTTCCGACAATCTGCCCCCGTTGTCGGTAGGCGGACGAAGACGTATTACATGCTCTCTTTAGATGTAAGTTTGCTGAAGAGGCTTGGGCTTCGTTGGGACTCACTGGCGCTGGGTTATCAGTGGGATCGGCATCGGAATGGCTCTCGGTGATTATAAATCGAAACGTTGCAGATTTGTTGTCCCAAGCCCTCTATTTGGGTTGGGGACTATGGAAACAAAGGAATGAAGGAGTTTGGACAGGGAAGTGGAGGCCGGTTCAAGCAGTGGTCTCCATGGTTCAAGTTATGCGTCAGGCCTGGTCGAGCGCTCGGGAATTATCATTGCCGGCACCCAGGTCAGTCTCTCCGGCTCCGGTTCGCTGGCGCAAGCCTCCCCCGAGTGTAGTAAAATTGAATACTGATGAGGCGACGTTCGATCGCAAGGAGAGATCGGGAAGAGGTTGGGTGCTACGGTGTTCGGAAGGGACGGTCCTAGGTGGGGGTCGTGTGAGCTGGTTTGGTGTTTTGGATCCCGAGTTAGTTGAAGCAATGACTATTCGGGAAGCTCTGTCATGGCTACTGACTACTGGACATGATAACGTGATGGTAGAATCGGACGTGAAGAATGTGGTTAGTGCTCTGAAGACCGGAGGAGAGGGGTTTCCCAGTGCCTTGAGTCTTGTTTTTTCAGACATTATGTCTATGTCATCTAGCTTTTCTTTTATTGATTTCCTGTATGTTGGTAGGAGTGGTAATCAGGTTGCTCATTTGATAGCTAGATCATCTGTTTCAGTTGATAGGGTAAGCGGTTGGGTCGGGAACTCTAGCCTGGTTGATATCGCCGATGTTGTAGCTTTGGACTTAATTGATTAATAATACAACTACATTTTACCCTAAAATAAACATTCAACAATAAAGTATTTCGAACTATTTGTGGAATAGAATTAGATAACATATCCCAAATTCTAGACCAGACAAAAACAATGAGTGATAGGCTAGGCGCTATTCACATGTCTATTAAAAAACGAGTAATAAACTTTACTAAATTTTTTAATGACAAACGAATTATCAGATGTACTAGAATTCTGTAACCAAATACAACTTGGGTTTGGGCCTCATATATGTAAAATGGGCCAAAAATACTCCTTTTACAAATTTGGGCCATCTTAGGTTAACTTTAAAAAAAATAATTAAGCCCATTAACAATTATTGAAAATATGTTTTAAAAAAAGTAATCTAAGCCATAATATTTTTGGCTTAGGCTAAACCAAGTTTATGAGGAGATGACAGATCATCTAATGTAACTCATACCCACCCTAGTGAATTTGTGGGAGCGGAGCGACCCGCTGGATCCTTGTTTTTTTAATGAGGTGGCGCGTTCTCATTGACATCTTAGCCTAAGCCAAATAGTGTTTGGCTTTAAATCTTCATCCTCTTATTGAACATATGTAAAATAATTAAATTAATTACACGGGGCCATTTTCAACGAGCTGCGTGTCATGGTGCAAGTTTGATTTTCCGGATTTGGTCAGGAAGATATTGGGGTGGTGGCAGAGAGAGCTGGTTGGGGATGCCGGAACCCATAATGGTAGAGGTTTGTGGTGATTCAGGAAGCCTTAAGGGGATCATAGACCAAAGGCGGTCAGACTTGTGTAGTCAGATTCTTTATTCAAACCGGATGGAAAAATTCTAGTGCTTTTGGTTGAGTTATTTTAGACATTTTAACATTTTCAACTCAATTAGGAATTTAGCGTATATTTCTTGTTTGATAAGCAGTTTGTGAACCGAGTTGCTTATACTTTGATTAGGTCTTCAGGTTTTTTGTCGAGCCCGTCGGGATGGGTGAGTTTTTGTATCTTTCCCGGGATTAATTCTCTTGTTTTGAAAGATTTCCAAATAATTAAAATGCGTTTTTATTAAAAAGACGTTTATATTGATTAACTAATATAAGGCTGGGACAATTTTAATGGTAAAAATTGAGTTTAATTTGTTTTGTTGACCAAAAAAAATTCATTAAGGAAAATCAGTTAATTTACAAAAAGATCAATTTCAATAATAAAACATGAGATAATTGGTATACAATTAAATTTACTTATTAAATGTATAAAAAATATGAAATTCTATATGTTTAATAATAAATTTGACCTCAATTTGAACTTCTAAAATTACGTTTGAGATAAGTTAGATATATAATCATCAATATTGTCCTCCAAGAACTTAGTATACATACACACATATATAGTGTATATATATATTTTTCAATTAGGTTTTCACTAAATTTCTTCAAACAGAACATACCTTTTTCAACACTTTATTTCAAAATTTTAAGTTCTTTTAGTAAACAATTGACATACCAAACAGAAAGTGGGTTTTTCAATTGTAGTGTATACTCTAGAATTGTTCAAAAATAAATAAACAAATTTGTTTGGCTTTTTCATTGTTGCATGAACTAGTACTCTATAGTCTTTCATGGGAGCTTGGACTTGAAATGCTCAAAAATAAGTGGGATGGTCCCTTTAGAGTAGTGTAGGACTTTGGTGAATATTCTAAAACAAAAGTCTATTTCTAGGGTCAACAATGAGCTGTAAAATGTAGAATTCATTTTCAAATTGTGAGAAGAAGAAGAAGAAGAAGAAGAAGCAAGATGGCCACTAGTTTTGCAGTGTATTTGTGCATCAATCCAAATAAATAAAGGGTTAATTAGTTTTGCCTCCCTTAGACTGGTAATTATTTTGGTTTTAACCCCTAGACTCAAAACCATATGGTGTTGACCCTTAAAGTTTTTGATTTTTTGATTTTCACCCTGTTAACTTGCTACAGTAGGTTAACTACCGACACGTCAACCCACCCATCCAAACAAGCTGCCACGTCAGCTAAAAGTGCCATGTCACCCGGAGAGTCTGTCGTTGGCTCCACGATTTGCTCTGTTTCGATTCTGTTCTCAATCCTCAATAACGCAGAGACCGCAAAAGCATCTCTCTTCTCTCAAATCTCACACCCTTGCTTCACTTTTCTCTGGTTCCCTGTCTCACGCTATCATTAAACCTTCTTGGCGCAGCAAACCCATCGCTTTACTCTGTTTTCCCCCAGAAATCGACACGTTGTTTCTTGATTTTTTGGGTGTGGGTTCGAGCTTGTTTCTTGGCTTTTTGAAGTGTTTTCGTGGCTACCCAGATGGCTGAGAGTTTGGATGATGGTGAGTTTTGGCTTCCGCCAAAGTTTTTCGCTGAGGACGATGTGGTGGCCAAGTGTGGCTGTGCTGATCCGAAGAATAATGGAGATGGGTTCGGATTTGAAGCTGATTCTGGTGCTAACAAGGTATGTCTCTACAACAACTATGACTAATTACATTTTACACAATAGGTTCACACTCTAATAATCATAGAGTTATTATTATTTATTTAAGGTAAAGCCTATTTTGTTCGGTGAGATTAAGGTATCTTGTACCTATCCTATGGTGAATTGAATTTCCCAACCCAAAAGCACCCCACAACCATTAACATTAAATTATAGTAATTCTAATGCACTGGAAGACCAAATTATGGTGAATTGAATTTCTCGCTCCTCTGTCTGGGAGTATTTTGGTCGTGCCGACAGTCTTTTAGCTCCGACAACACCAAGGTTTTGCTTGTTTTTCTTTTGATTTGAAACGATTTGGTTATGTGTTGCTCTGTTTTGTGTTTTGTTACAGGGTCGGTCTCTCTCTGGCTCGCCTCAATCGACTCTCTGCTCTGCAGGGAGTGGCTGCATTTACCAGCAAGGGTCGAGCCGTGCAAGCGCCAACGGTTCCTGCCATGTCTCGCCACCGCCGGCGACTTGGGATCTGCTCCAACTTGTTGCAGTACATGAAGTTGCATAGATTTGGAAGAAGATGATTGAAGAAAAAGGAAATGACGTGGCAACTTTAATTGATGTGGCAGCTTACTTGGATGGTTGTGCTGACGTGGCAGTGGTTAACCTGATGTAGTAGGTTAACAGGGTGAAAATAAAAAAATAAAAAACTCTAAGGGCCAATATCATATGATTTTGAGTCTAGGGGTTAAATCCAAAATAATTATCAGTTCAAGAGAGGCAAAATTAATTAACCCATAAATAAATAAGGATTTTTTTCTTTCTTTATCTCAGTCACAAGTGGTGTTTCCTTTTATTATGGCACCAATTTTTGGATGCTAGAGGCTTGACTCTTGATTCTTGACTCATTCAAGAAGCATTCAATTTCATGGGAATAAAAAGAAAACCACTAGTCATATTGGATTTCCAAATTTTTGGTTCACCAACCAATTATAAAGAACAACCCCACCTTTCCTACTCCCAATAATAATAGAAAGTATATAATAAAACATGTGGGAAAATATATTATGAAAACGAAGAAAATTCACGTACAACATGTGTATAAAACTCTATATTCATATATGATTTTAGGTGGAATTAAAACGATACTTCGTCCTGTTTAAAATAATTAATCAGTATTTATTTTTATTGTAAGAATCAGTGACGAGTTGAATAGAGTTAGATTTCTTGTTCTTATACCAAGAAGGCTTGAATCTTCTTGAAGATCGATCTTATATGTACCTAAGTGAAGGTGTCAGTTTTAGGTTCAATTGATAAAGCTAAGCAAATCCAGTCCGAAATGGCTTTGACTCCGGGGTATGGTTCCATTTTTTAGATATAAAATGTGTGAATTCGTACGAGTTCGCCCGATATGAAGTTTCACAAGATAAATTTGACCTAAAAGTTGGTCGAATTAGAGGCTACACTCCCCCTCACGTGCGAGTCTCACATTTTTCTTTTATCGGTGAGCTCGACATGTGAATGGACCAAATATGATTTTTTTTCTTTTATCGGTGAGCTCGACATGTGAATTGACCAAATCTTGATCAAAACCAGCTCTAATAACATGTTAAATTTCAGTAATGGGCTATGCATAATGATTTGGGCTTTCACGACTAAAAAGTCGACCTTATTAATAGAATTTCACTTGCACAATGCACCATTATATTTCGTTGCTGATAAAAAAAAACAATGCACCATTATATTTAGCCATATTACTTTATAATTTTCCAATGTGAGACAACACCCACTTCAACAAGTCGGATAGGATTTCATGAAGTGCCCGTGAGTTCGGCTTTAAATTGTTGTCTCTAGTTGACAAATTAAGTCAGTGAACTCTAACCAATCTATCTTTAAGAATATTAGTAGTAATTCATATGTAACTAACCACTCCAAATAGAAAAGTGGGCAATTGTTTTTTAGACAATTTTTTTTTTTGATGGGGACAATTTTTTTAAAGAGCTTCAACAAAGAGAATAATATAAAAATGGCTCTCCACTGATTAGAATATTAGATCAAATTTTGATAATTCGATTGCGCATCACATTAAAGATATATACATGAGAGCGCATAAAGCAATCTGATTCCAAATTATTATGTCTACATCATAAGAGATAAAAAGAAAAAGAAAGCAAGTAAATTTTTCTTAATATTAGTTTTGGTACCCAGCTTCGCTCGGGTTTTCGCACTAAACAATTTATTAATGTTAACTAATCATTATTATAAAAAATAAATTTGATTGTATTTCTCTAGAA
>JAYMTF010006022.1:0-10795 GCA_036897485.1 Pelargonium nanum
CTAAGTAGGAAACATATTACGGGCTGTGTCCCGAATCTGAAGGGATCAGGGAGGCAAGGAAAGGTAACTCTCTACCATGGCCTTGCTTTAGGTCTGGTCTCAGTCTTGGATGTATGAGGTGTCTTGGATGTATGAGGTCTCTTGTATGTACCAAGACACTTGAGAATGATCGATTAATATAAGATGTTTCCGTTCAAAAAAAAAAAGTTTTAACAATAATAATAATGTAGTGTAATATTTGATAATATGTTATGATATGGTTAAGTATTTTTATGTAAGTTCGGAGAAAAATATTCCACAAAAATAAAAAAATTTAAATAAAAAGTTAAACTAATAATCAAATTTTGAATAATAGTTTAGACCTTATTTTCCATTATTTTTACTTGTCACTTAAAATAATTAGAAGAGCAGTACCAAAATATGATCCAATGAAAAAACAAAAAACCAAAATCTTTTTCCTGTTTTAAAGTTTTCAAGAACATAATATACATATTTGGATGACGTTGTTTTTGTGTAAAAAAAATGAGTAGAAAATTAATATCCACCTGCGAAATAATTTGTTATCATATATAATGAAAATTTTAGTTATATAATTGGGAAGACTTTAATAAAATATTTAAGAAATGGATGATAGTGGTCAGTTGATTTAGGTACGTCAAGCTTCGACTTACCTTCTAGAGAAAAACGTTGCAGCTTGCAAATGAGATTTCCGCTGCATGACATTATTGATAATGGAGTCTTTAAGGGAATTTCCAAACAATGATTAGTCATTTATTAGTATTCTTTGAAACTGGTCTTAGGAAGATACCTTTTATACTACAAAAAATAATTTGGTTACACATAAACTTAACACACAATTCACAAATGCAATGCATAAATAAAGACACTTCATTTTTTCAATTGAAATCAACCAACCAAACACAAATAAAATAACAACAACAAAGCCAAACAGCACCAGAGAAATAGAAATCGAACACAAAAACACAAATTGCTTGAAAACGTAGAGCACTGAAATACCAGATTAAGAATCAAGAACTTTGAACTATCAATCAACTAAAATCAAGCTTTCAGCTTCTCATCAAATCATCACAGCTTTAAGAGATCAAGAGTCGTTGATAAATACATTTCATCATAAACTTACACAATTCTGAATGTTATGGATAAATAAAAATACTCCATTTTTGCAATTGAAACCAACCAACCAAACCCAAACATATTAACAATAAAATTAACATATAATGTACAAAGTTGTACACAAATCATTGACATTTCCGCTGCACGAGGTTCGCACCAATGTTAGGGACTGGAGACTAAAGAAAGTTGTTCAAGTATTCATTCTTGTACCTCATTTTGCAGAAAAATTGTTTATTCAAATGAAACGTATGACTGACATCTACAAAAAAATCAGAATTTATTAAATCCATCAATAATAAATAAATTTCATGAATGAAACTAAATCATATAAATACATTATTTTGAACACTATAAAGTAAACAATTGATAACCATAAAAAAATACTAACACACTTAACACAAATTTGAAAAACAACAATAACTTATAACAATTGCTCCCGGCCCAGTAGATTATTGGCATACAACTCTAATGAACTAAAAATGTAAAGGCACAACACAATTATGTATAATGTAGTGAAAAAGTGTTTGAACTTGTATTAAATACATGCAAATATGATAATGCTTATCATTTTTTAAATAATGAATTCTAGATACTTTGGAATTATCCTCTATTTTAAAGAATTTTATTTCTAATTTATAATATTATATTTGAAAATTAAATTATCTCGTATATTAAAAGAATAATAGTTTGTATTAATTGAATTTTTAAAAAATTATCAACTATGAAAATTAATATATAGTTAAAAGTATAAAAAATAGAAAATAAAAGAAAATACAACAAACAAAAAAGAAGGGAAATTTGGTGCGTCGGTACTGGGTATGTATCCTTTTAACATTAGTATTTGAAAAAAGATGAATTTTTATAATAATTTTATTTTTAATAATATTATAATATATAACAGTATATAATTGAGATAATTCAAATTTTATCTTACTTAAATCTTAAATAATATTGATTTTACCAATAGATGATATAGATAAGTATAATATTTAATTTTTTTTATATGATGCTAATTAATAGATTGCATTGAAAGATATATTATGATTATCTAAATAAAAAATTATATTTTAATTTATGATAAAAAAATAGATAAAATCTGAACATTATTCCGAAATAATTTTTTAAATCAATAAAATAGAAATTTTAAATAATTATCTAAATCAAAATTTAATTTTTATTTATTAATATTTATTAATTGTGGGTCCCAGTGACACGTGTCATTCAATTGAGCTATCAATTGAAGAAATTTTAGTGACGCGTGTCACTCAATTGGGATACCCATTGAAAAAAATATATATATATTAGATTCTAATTTTTTATCATTTAAAATTTAATCCTATCAAACATGACATGTGACGATAAATTATAAT
Organism: Pelargonium nanum; assembly: GCA_036897485.1. NCBI lineage: Eukaryota > Viridiplantae > Streptophyta > Magnoliopsida > Geraniales > Geraniaceae > Pelargonium > Pelargonium nanum. Next base: position 2,505 of record JAYMTF010006022.1, read on the forward strand.
TAAAATTTTGAAAAATAATTAAACAAATTAAACTAACCAGTCACAAAATGACACGTGTCCAGTAAAAGTTTTATTCATTATAAAATGCCACGTATGCGCTGATTGTGCAATTATTTTATGTTTTTGAATTATTTTTATTCAAAAAAAATTTCACATCAACATTTTGAACGGACATTTGGACGGACGGTAACGACAGGTACTCGTTTGGTTCACAAATTGATAGTACATGTACCATATCGGTCCATTTCAAAGTAGAGAGACTAAATTGGTCCATTCGTGATATAGTACAGGGACCACGAGGATAATTAATCCTATATATTATAAGTTCTTTGTAGATGAATATTACCCATAGATTGTAAGGGATGATACTTAAATATACTAATATTTCTTTTCATTTCATTAATTAAGCTTCAGTGGATACATCTTTAAAAAGGCTAAGAACATAATTAAAACACTAACAGAAAGAAGCACAAAATATTTCTTTCTTTCTTCTTCTTCTTATCCTCTTCCTTTTTTCAGCCCTCTCTTCTTGCGCTTCTTATTTGCCTTGTCCAGAGCTTTGGGCCCTAGTTTTTCCATCAATTTCTTGATTGTGTTAATGGCATGATTTTAGTTTTAGATTTCTAGTCATAACCTCATAGGTCCGCACAACTGCAACAAATAGCTCATATTTTTGTGATTAGCTCTTCAATCCACGTGTAAAGCTTTCTTGCATTTGCTGGTGTATGGACACGACATGCAACTTTTTCCAAAAAATCTCAACAAAGTGACATTTGAATTTTGAATATTTGATATCTCAATAGGTGTAATAGTTGTGCAATGGTTGAGCAGGAGTTCACTCTCCAATGAGCCATTGCCTCTTTTATGCTATTCAACTACATGTGTATACTCTAGCTTCTGGAATGGTTCCTTCTACTTCTATGCAAATTATTATATTGTAATAAAATCAATTATCAGAGATCAAATCTCCTTTTTATTTATTTTTTTTTTCAGATATTAGTCATTCTTGTTAGCTATACACTTGTCATTAAGAAAAACTCACAATGAGGAGAATGAATTTGAATCTGCAAACATTCCATACGTCTGAATATGATATAATAGCATATCCATATAACCAAACACTGTCCTAACTCCTCCATGTACAATTTGTATACCATCACATTCATGTTTATCTTACTATTTGGACCCGTACCAATCGACCCATTTTTTATATTATAGATTTTGTAACATAAAATGGACTCACGCAACTAATTTTTGGGTCAAGGTTCTTAGGTCTTATGATGTTATTGCAAAGGAGTACGTACCATGTTGCACCTGCAAGACCAGAAGTAGTAAAAGCCAAAGATAAACGAGAAAAACAGAGCAAGGAACGGGTGTGCCATATCATCTGCCAACTCAAGCAAGAACCGTTTGCTCTACGTCAAATTCAATTTCATTCCCCATTCAATCTTAATTTTGGTTTCAGGATGATGCACAAAACAGAGTGGCCGATCAATGCTCGGGTAAGGTCTAAGATCCAAGTCAAGGTCTAAGTGTGAGCGAGGGGAAGTCTTGCTGATGTCTTGAATGTGCTCTGTGTCTTGTTGATGCTTGCGCAAGGTAGCGCACCGTTAAACTAAGTCCCGGGTGTGTGCCTAGAAAACAGCCTCCGGTGTGAGAATGAGATTCCACACACAAACAGTTTTATGTAAATGGAAGTTGAATCGGATCTTCATTGTTTGTTCAAAAAGTGAATAACTCGTGAAGAACGCGAAGAACACTTGAAGAACACTAAGAACATTTTAGAGAGAGTTTTAGGTTCTGGATAGCAATTGCTCAAATGATAAATTTTCTAACCTTTCTCCTGGAGGCCTTAGGGCCTTATTTATAGCTTTGGGTTTAACTGTCACAGGGTGACCTTTGGTTGTCCGGCATTGGGCGATGGCTCGCAGGGGCTCATTCTTAGTCTCGGTCTCTATCCTCTTGGATGTGCACACCAACAGGGCTAGAGTCTTCATGCACGTGGATGAGGCGCATGGAGCAAGTCTCTAGTTCCTGATCCCTGAGCTCTTGAAGGCTAGGCAATGGAACCCGAGTATGGATGAGGCTTATTGTTGTTGGTGCGCGAAGGCAATGAGTGACGAGTATCAACTAATCAAAAGCGAGTTGTTCGGACGGGATGAGTTGCATCGACATTGCGAGCCATGCGGGCAAGGCTAGCTGCACAGACCAAGCCTAGCCACATAGATGGGGTCTAGTCGCACGGATGGGGTCTGTCCGCACGGATGGATGCCTTGGCAAGCGGCACAGATATGGCACGGGTAGCCGCGCACCACGGCGTAGCCGCACGCCGTGGCCTAGCCGCACGGGTGTTCGAAACACGTACGTTACGGGTTGGTTTTTGGGTTTTTGAACTTCTCCCGATCTAACTTTGATCTCTCTTGACAGACCGAACGAGCCATGTGTCACTCGATCATTGGCCAATTTAATCTTGATTTTGTATGGCGAATCAGTTGCTCCCCACTCCGAGCAATTTTGATTTATCACAATCAGGATGGAGTGATACTTCAAGGCGACGACTGATCATCCATCATAATTTCTTTTGATGTCATTCTGTGTTGAGTGCAATGAGCTCTTCTGAAGCTCGCTTGTTCTGAGCATGAGTAGTTGGTCTTAATGCTAACCCTTGTCAATGCCAAGCTTCTTGGGAAGGGAAATATGAGGAGACCTTTCAAATTCCTCTTCCCCTCCATATTTTTCCATAAGAGGAAATTCCCTCTTTCCATTCTCATTTTGCATATGTCAGCAAGCTTCCACTTTTCTTTCTTCTCTCAAGCTTTGAAGCTCTCCCATCAACCAAGTGAGTGGATTCAACTCTAATTTTTCACTTTCGTTCATTGCGTGTTCTTCAATTTTTGCTTCGTAGATCTTTGCAATGTCATGACTTGCAAATGAATCATATTTAAGGAAGCAAACATAGACCTCTAGAACTTTTTTTTTGTGGTCGGTGCTCCATCTTCATTGGACCTCCGGTTAGGGAGGTTTGATGGGCGAGGCTTGCTCTAGGAAAGCTTGTGTCAAGGCTCGATGTTGCTCCTCATAGCCGCATGAGAATGAGTTGGAGGGTCTGACCATGGTCGTGGCATGAGAGCTTCCTCCATGGTCTTCCATGGCTATGGTTATGCATCTTAGAGAGAGAGAGAGAGAGGGAGTGTAGGCGTCCGTGGTTTGACAGAGGAGGATGGACCGGTGTGGGGTAGACGTGGCACGTCCGTCCATGTCCTAGCCACACGTCTAAGCAGTTATCATCCATGGTAGTGGCACATAGCACATGTAGAGGCTAGAATTTTTTTCCAAAATTAGGAGAAAGAGGGTGAGCACATGGGTCTAGCCGCGCGCAACCTAGCCGCACACAGGCTAGTCGCGCGAGCTTGCTGCGCGCACGCCATGTCCCCTACATCCTTTAGATTTTTGCCTCCTTTTTCGTTCGGACATCACATTTTTGCCTTTGTTGACTTCTCTGTTCTTCCTTCATAAATTTTTCATGTCTTGTAATTTTTGCTTTGATGACCTTGCTAATACATATTTTTCTCTTGCCCAGGCTTGATCATGTCAGGTGCTTTGAAGAAAGTCAAGCACACTGCCAACAGAACTATTCAAGCTGAACTAGTCTGTCGTCGAGTTGAGGTGTTGGGTGATCAGTTCTAGCCATCTAGAGATCCAAGGCTCATACCTCAGTTATTTAGGACCGAGGCTGACCTAGAAGAGATAGAGGATGTTCTGGTCACTGCTCCTGCCATTCCTTTGGTTCAGCCTGCTGCTTCTTCAGTCTTGCCCGCTGTGTTCGGTGTTTTGCCTACTGCCCCTCACAACATTCCTTTGGCTCACACTTCAGCTGATGCTCCTGCCTTTGTGATTCTAGGGGCTTCTGAGGGTATTTCTCTGCATGTGGCGGTCCAGGCTCATATTGATGTTGAGCATGTGCCTCTCTCTTTGACTGGCATCTATGAGGGAGTGGGCTCCCATGAGGTTACCGTGGATGAGCTTCATGCTATGAGGATTAGCCATGAGATTTCTACCAGGGACTTTTGTCCAAAGTTCTCAGGGATTAGGAGAGTAAGATTGTTCCTCGCCGTGGAGAGGTCATGGTCAGTATTGGTCACTTTGCTTCGAGCAAGTCTTTCCCTATGGACCCGTTCATGGAGCAGGTCACTGCTCATTTTGGGATCTTCCTGGACGTCTTGGCTTCGTCGTCTTTTAGGAAGATTGTTGCTTTCGCAGCTCTATGCCGACTGTCGGGTAGAGAGCTCTCTCCTTCTCTCTTTGCTTCGTGATTCATCATGAAGTGTCTTACTGGCGTTTCTTCTGAGTATCCGAACGCTGCTAATTCTCTTCCTAAGATCATCAGCTGTGAATGAGACAAGGACAACAACTGGGTTCACATGAAATTTTTCATCAACTCTCGCCAAGAATTTTCTTTTTCTTACAGGCCAGTCGACGCGCCTCCTGTGACCATGATGAATGTTGAGGGTTTAACTCCCTATGATAAGGCAACACATAAGATACTCACGATCGGGCTCCCACAGGGTGTGGGCTACAACGACTCTTTCTTGCCGAGAGACCCGATTAAGTTCTTCACAGGAGTTTCCATGAGAATTTATCCAGGAATGATTCCCTTCTCCCCTAATACGACATACATCATGGAACATTCATGGAGACGTGGAGAGTCCAGTTTGGAGGCTAGAATCTCATGGTTGCAAATGTCCTCGCGACGAGTCTGTGTCACTTTCTCATCGTAAGTTTTTCTTTTATGTTGCATTTCATGCTTTAAATGTTTTCTTCCATATTATATGAACGATTATGAAAATCTTATTTTCTTATTGCAGTTTACCGATTATGGGCTCCAGAGAAGAGGATTGAATTCAACCAGAAGCTATACTAGGGGGGAGTCAATACTGAGAACAACTGTCCTCGATATTTGATCCCCTGGCCGCCATGCAATGACATTGAGAGGTCTGTGACGGTGTTGAAGAGGAAGAATCTTGACCCTTCTGCAAGACCAGGAGTGAAGAAGAAGGAGAAACTTAACCCTCCAGCTACTGCTGCGACGGAGAAGAAGAAATCTGATCTTCCTACTACTGTTATGGCGAAGAAGAGTATAGGCAGCAACATCAAGGCGAAGGGAAAGAGTGTCTCTAGAGGCTTGGTTGATGAGGCTTAGGATAAGCAGACTGAGGCTAAGGAGTAGACTAAGGCTCATGAGGTAGTTTCTGACACCGCTCAGGTACATCTTGATTCTTCTAGAGGTTTACAAATGGAGCTTTCCCTTGTTAGGGAGGTCAGTCACACTCAGCCTTCAGCAAGTGACTTTCCTCCTACAAAGCCTGCAACTACAGTGGAGGTTGGTCATGACCATGCTTAGACTGATGAGCTTCAGTTCTCAAAGCATCTGGCAACACATGAGCCTCCAGGTACATAGGAGGTGGCGCAACACTTTACTCCGGTTATTGAACCTTCATCAGACTCGTTTGGTGCTGAGGGGATTATTCATGTTCAGGATCAAATTTTGATTTTCCCACCTCCACCGATTGTAGGGACAGAGGGACCTAGCCTTATTCAGATCTAGGCCACTACGTTCCCTTCTTCATAGCCCGTAGTTCAGGGTGTGGATTCAGGTGTGGCAGCTTTTGATTTCTCGATTCCTGATGAGCTCCATGGCCACACAGTGGATTCTCTGTTTGGGGACATCCATCAGGTTCGTCCGAGTCTGGTTCCTCATCCCCTACACTACAGGAGATGTACTCCATCAGCAGACATGCTGACGAATCTTTCACTCAAGTAACTTTAATTTATGTTTTCATCTTTACCATACTTAGTGTTCATGTATATTTGTCATCTTTATATGCGTTGCTAATTCCTTCGTTGTTTCCGTTATAGGCGACTTCAACTAGGAATGGGATTGAGCAGGTGATACGTAATTATCATGGCAAGCGCAGAGCTAGGCGCAATAAGAATGAGGTTGTGGCATCAAAATTTACCCAGCTGTAGGAGAAGCTGAATGTAGAGAGAGATAAGAGTGTTGAGGCAGCTCAACGAGCGGCTGAGTTGAGACCTAGAGTTGTTCAACTTGAGGACAAGCTTAGGGCTTAGAAGAAAGTGAGCGCCAGGGTTGCTCCAGTGAAGGAGGCACTGAGTCAAGAGAAGAGCGCTAGCGCCATAATGAGGGCTGAGATGGAGCAGATGCAGACGAGGGACTAAGAGTATGCTATTGTTGAGGGTGATATGAAGACCCAGCTATGTATTGCCCTGACTGAGCAGAAGCGGGTATGCTTCTCACTTTTCTTTACTTTAAGAGCTTTCTCCATATCTATCTTACTCTTGGGTTGAACATATTTTTCCTACTCCTCGTAGTTGGCAGGTGAGGTAGGTCAACTACGAGAGGTACTGGGCCATCAGGAGCAACAAGTGGCAAAGGACATTGCCCAACTTGTTGAGGTGACCGATGCCTTCATAATCAGGAGGATCCATGGAAGGAACGAGATCTTTAGAGCCATGTTGGGGGGAGTTCATTTTAGGCCCTCCCGCCATAGTTCAGATTATGAAGACTCCACCATTTCATCCAACCCTAAAATGTTTCCAGACCATAGCCCCTTTCTCTCAGGGCGAGATTGCGTCATCGCAGGAGTTTCAACATCGTGGGTATATGGATTCAGACCTTTGGGTTCTCGTGCCGATTGTTGAGAATAAGACCCTTGAGTACATGATTACTAGGCAGTGCACTACTCCATCCTACTCCATAGAGAAAATTGAGGCTTATGAGGCAAAGCTAGAGCAGGATGAGGCTTGGCTGCTGGAGATGGACCGAGTCATCGGTGTCCCTTTGGAAGGATCGGAGCGACATCGTCGTTTGAGAGTTCGCGTCGCACCTCCTCCTCTGGAGTTCCGCCCTCTTACCAAGGCATAGCCTAGAGTAGCATAGTTTCAGCTTTTAGCAATGCATTTCTTTCGCTGTAGCTAGTCGTAAAATTATTGGAATTATCGCTTATACTTTTCCTCGTTACATGAGAATGATATATGAGCCATATTTCTTCAATACTTGTCACTTGCATGATGCGTGTTTGTTTAAACCCTTCAAGTGGGGTCGATTGTCGGGGGATGTTAAAGGACATCTTTAATCCTCTGAGGAGACTTAGTCTCTCTAGGAGGTTGTAAGCTTTCTTGGACTAACCTACCCTCTCAAGGTGACGGTCAGTCCAACAGTGCGATGATGCTCCTCAGAGATACATTTTAACTAAGTGATAGAAGTCTTTACTTCTGGGAGGCTTGGCTCCCTTGGCAGAAAGAGGCTTGGCCCTTAAGCCTTCACTTTCTTCATCCGTAGATGATGAGAATCCGACCTACTCCCTTTGTTAAGAGATTACTCGGTTCTTATGATGAGTTAGGGAATCAACATCCCTTGGTCCGACTGCATTCATACTCGCCTTTGGAGGCATGACTGACTTTGTGAAACTCATCTGCTCTCCAAGTGGAGCCTCTTTTGCCTGTGCTGCCAGGTGAGCAAGGTCTTAACTCTTGCCTACGCTGCCAAGTGAGCGAGTACTTACTGTTTCTTGGTGGAGACAGAGTCTACCAACAAGTGAAAGTCAGGGCCGCTGAGGGTCATGATCTAACTTGTACACTCGGAGCTAAGGCTCTCAGAGGAGGCGAGGCTCCTCATCCTGTGGGAAGCGATGTTCCCAAAATCTCTTGATACTCTTCCTCTATCCTTCCTTTTACACATGCTTCCACAGCAAGGTTTGAGGGAGTCAGTGGAGTTTTGAAGATGACTCCAAACTTTTTAATCACATGACACAAATTATTTCAGCCAATCAATCTTTTATTCAAAGAGTTGAATGGACCCTTGTTTCCAACATGCGGTAAAATCAATGTTTTACATGTAAAATTTTCTCAAGTTGTTAGCATGCCGCGGATTCAGGAGTTCATACCCATCAACGTCTGCTAACCGATATGTGTCGGGCCTCACTACCCTAGTGACTCGGAGTGAGCCTCTGGTGTGCGATTCCCTTTTTACTTTTAGATCAGGGCCCCTAAGAAAACAACCCTTACTTTTCAGCTAAGCCAACTCCTTAAGAAAATCCTGAGAAACAAAATGAAATGCTATCTTTACCTACTTTAACTTATTTTTTAGTAGGAGTAGGCTTTTTGGTGTTAGATCTCTGGGTTGTATGTGAAGAGTTGTAGTACCCTGGTTTCTTAGTACCAGAGTCGACCTCGTAATAATAGGACGGTGAAGTCCGGATATCGATTCCACA
>JAYMTF010006023.1:0-10794 GCA_036897485.1 Pelargonium nanum
GTAAACCGATTTAGTCGGTCAAGCAATTAAAAAATGCGAAAACCTATTTATTCTAGAGAAATACAATCAAATTTATTTTTCATAATAATGATTAGTTAACATTAATAAATTATTTATTGCGAAAACCCGAGCGAAACTGGATATTAAAACTAGTTATTTAATAAAGGTGTCATCAATGAATACCAATTGTGATTGGATGAAATTAAATATCACAAATATTAAAGTGCCATAGTACTCGAGAAAATCAAGTTGATTGGCTAATAAATTGGACCCATAACAAAATAAAAAAATGGTTAAAAATTTGAATAAATTACCAATTTTACAAATAAGTTTAAGATACAAAGATTTGATTTGGTTTCAATTCAAAAAATGAGATTGGTATCCCAAGTAAATATAGAAAAGGCAGCTGTTAATAACCAAATGAGCATGAAATGGGAGGAGGTTGAAGGAGGAAGCACAGTGAAATTACGATAAAACCCTCACAATCCAGAGAATATTCTGTTGAGTACCATTCACACAAACACAACAATACATACTACATATGCGTGTTGAATAAGCCATTTGGTTGCTCTTCACTCCTCCAGCTCTGCCTCTCTCACTGTGTGTCCCTCTCAAAACCCTAGATCTTATTCAACAACAATACATCCCAATTTTCACGTCACATGGAGGGCTGCTCCTAAATTCATCGCTTTCCATTTTCAGATCTGGGCTTCATCTCTTTCCATTTTCAGATCTGGATATATATGTATATTTCATCCGGATCGGATAATTAACTGATACCCATTTTAATTTCATCACCAATCTCGCTTACCCACTTGTCGAATTTGGAATATTTCGTTGTTTTGGGACCTGGGTTCGGAAAATTGTGTGGGTTTTGAGCTAGTTTTGTTTGATTTGGTGGTTGGTTTTGTGCGATCAGCTTCGATTTCGTTAGAATTGAGAATCGGGTGCTGTTTGTTTGAAGAGATCTGCGGCTGAGCATGCTTTGTGAGCTGTAGTGGTGAGTTCAGCGTAGTGAGTTGGTCATGGCAATGCCATCGGGAAATGTGGTTATGTCGGACAAAATGCAGTTTCCGGGCGGGGCTGGCGGTGGCGGCGGAGGCGGGGGCGAGATGATCCACCACCACCAGCGGCAGTGGTTCCCTGACGAGCGTGATGGGTATATTTTGTGGCTGAAAAGCGAATTCGCTGCTGCGAATGCCATTATAGACTCTCTCTGCCACCATTTGAGAGCGGTCGGGGAGCCGGGCGAGTACGATATGGTCATCGGGTTCATTCAGCAGAGGAGATGCAATTGGACTTCGGTGCTGCATATGCAGCAATATTTCTCGGTGGCGGAGGTGATATATGGACTTCAGCAGGTGGCGTGGAGGCGCCAGCAGAGGTATTTTGATCCAGTAAAGGCCGGGCCGAAGGAGTATAGGAGATCTGGTGGTGGGTTTAAGCATGGACAGAGAGGTGAAACTGTGAAGGAGGCTCATAATTCTGGCCCGGACTATCATTGCACCGACGATGCGAATGCGAATTCTTCAGGTGATCGAGGGAGTGAGAAACGCGGCGATAAGGTAGATGCAGTTGCAGAGGAAAACAAAGGTACTTCTTTGGTTTATGTCTGTGAATTGTGATTGGTTTGGTTTTATGGTTGGCATTGTTTAGAATTGAGAATATAATGCAAATTTCTTGTTTAATATATAAGGAATGTCATTTATAAATGCCAATAGTTTTGACATTTAAAAAATTCCTTCTTTTAGCTTCATACATTAATTATTTAATTTATCATATTTGGTAATTTTCAAGTGTCATAGATTTTGGTGACATGATTATGGAAGGTGTTGATACTTGATCACCTGTTGATTTTGATAGTGGCAACTTCTTAATATGGCTTTTTATGAATTTTTAATTATTTTCCCATAATATTTTCCTTCTTTTGAAGATATATTCTTCTGCAGGATGATACATCATAATGTTTGCTTAATGGCTTTTCTGTTTGTGTATTGCGATTTGATGATTAAATTTTATTGGAAGTTTGATTTAATGTGTAATGGAGGAGAACATTCAGCACATATATCAGGGTTAAGAAAACTTTTATAGTGGACTGAAGAGAGTACGAGGTACAAAAGTACAACCATGTCATTCAAAACAAAAGTAAAGCAAGGAAAGTAAGTGTAGAGAACGAAAAATATTAAAAGATGGCTACTAGTTCATCTGTTTCCCTGTGTTGGTTAAAAAAGAGAAAAGAAAAAAAAAAGGATGTAAATTTCTTTTGCAGGTTTCCAATTCTAAAATCGCGCTAGCGGAATGGAATATAATTTACGGTGAAAATTAGATGTTGTTTTCTGTCATTTACCCTCACGTGAGGAAATATATTCTTGAAAAAAACATTATTTCCAATATTTCTCTGTCCAATATTCTGCATAATAATCAGATACCAATTCTTATTTGGAATAGAAAATCAAGAGTACAAAGATACATGTAAATGCTATAATGATAATATTTTGTCCATTTTACTTATTTTCTATGAAGCTTACATCAACATTTAAAAAAAATAAGAAGAAGAGAGAAAAGAGCTTGCTATTTTATCCCCCTTTCCTTCACATTCCATTACCTGTTTATTATTTTTAACTTGCATGACAACATTACTTGAAGTTGCAAAAGAGATGTCTTATTTATTGAAATTTTACCTCTACAAAATAATTGTTTAGATACTTCAATAATTATGGTTTTTGGTGACTCAAACAGAGGCTGTGGAAAAATCTAATATAGATGGCGGACTGAAGACTTCATGCTGTTCCGAGGGAGCCACGTGTGGCAATTCTGAACTTGAGAGTATGTTATGGGTGTAGGATATACTTAAAAAAATTCTTGTATTCAGTGTGCGTTGGTGGTAACTTATTAAGATTGATTTAGTCTTTCATTACCATTATTCCAGAAAAGGATGCACTTTCTGTTCAAGATAAAAAGAAGGATCTTGCTCCTACTCCAAAAACATATACGGGAAATGAGATGTTTGAAGGAAAGACGGTAGCATTCCTTTAAACTTTTAAACTTCTGCTGCCATCATGTCCTGATTTTTTGACTTTTGATTCATTCTCTTTTAAAATACATTTCAATTTCTTTTATTTATAGTTCTCAAATGTGCCAATTTTGATGTTAGGTTAATGTGGTTGAGGGAATGAAATTGTATGAAGAACTCATCGAAGAAGCAGAAGTTTCAAAGCTTGTGTCATTGGCCAATGATCTAAGAGCTGCAGGGAGAAAAGGACAATTACAAGGCAAGTTCACTTATGCATTGTCATACTCTACAGTACAAGCAAAAGCACCCTCTATTGGACAGAAACACACTTACAGTCTCTAAAATGCCCATCTTTGAGAAATATAAAATATTATGTCTAATTCAGTAGTAACTGTAAGCTAGGAGGTTTGAACAAATAATCGTCTTTAACTTTCACCAGTATTTATTATTTTAGCTTTAAAATGAGTTAGACATGAACTAATTAAGAATAGAGAGGTTTAATTCATTAATTGTTTCCATTAAATTGTTAATTGATTGAAAATTTAAAAAGTTTAGACTTTAGACACTTCTACTCTTCAACTCTTATAGCTGCAAATATGTTTCGAGTACATGGACAGAGGCCCTATGAGCTACTAGTTTAACAGGGCCACTTTTCCTCTTTCCCACCCTACTGCTCCACCCTATATGGTTAAAACCCAATACCTCTATTGCAGGGCTCTAACGAATTGGGGTCTCACCTTGAGGACTCGTATGTTTCTTTGATGAGTGAGTAAAAATGAGAACAGAAAACATGAAGCTTTGAGCGACCCCTTCTCCAAATAGGAGAGGGAGTTTCCAATAAGATTCACCATAACAAAATGAAAGTTTTATGAAAGACAGCTGAAAACAAATATTCTGATACTGCATGAAGATTTATTCGTTATAAGAGATATGCTACCTAGATACAACCATGTATATATAGACAGATCATTCTGGTTGCACTATCATCTACTTGGGAGTTATTCGTAAGTTGAGATTTTTGAGACATTTCTTATGTGGATGTGTCAGCCATTTCATTTCAGAGCCATTAACTATGTCACATTTGCTTATCTTTGTGTTAAAAACTTCCCTCCCTATTAAACCCAAGCCCTGTACCAATTTGTTTGTAATTATTTTCACATGTGAGGCTTGTATATATACAGCACATTCCACTCTTTGATTTTCTTGACCTTTCTTAACGGTTTGTTTTTAAATTTTCACGGCTCTTGTTAACCAGAGGTTCAAGGTAAAGTTGGATGAATCTGTTGTCAATTTCTCACACTCAGTTATGGCTGGGTAGCACACCAGTTATAGGAGCAATTAGCACCTGAAGATTTGTATGTTGTGGTTTGCTTAATTATTTAGGTAGCAATTGGATTATAATTTGAATTCAGGAATGCAAATCTAGAATCAGAATGAGAATGAGATTCCAATTTATCATGTATAGTGTGGTAGCGTTAGAATTAGAATTTTTGTTCTGGAATGGGAATGAAATTCCAGTTTGTCATATTTGTATCAAGACTCTTTGGTCATGAGAATGACTTTGGAATGAAAATCTCATTTCCATTCCCATTCTTGATCTCCATGCCAATTTTTAAAATCCAAACCCTACCTAAGACTTTGGAATTAAAATCTCATTCTCGTCCCAGGCCCAGGCCCAGGCCCAGTCCCATTCTCATTCCAATTTATTTATTTTTAAATCCAAACGTTTCCTTAGGGCCTGTTAGGAGTCAATTCAATTGCATGTTCATTTATCTGCTATGTGGTTTGCCTAATGAAGCTTATAGGTGTCAGTTGCTATTATTTGTATTGGCTAATTCAACAACCTTTTCATATAGGAGCTTCTTGAACTATAGGGTACTTTGTAGATTTTTGTCATGTGAGCTATTTTTGCCCCCCAAAGGCTGGAGTTGAGTTTCTTTCTAATTATTCAATCACTTCAAGAGAACTTTGAAGGGGTTTTATGACACTGGCTAGTAGATTAAACTTGCATTACAATATTAGGAGCTGTTTTGTCTTGACGTCTTATGTGCCATCTGCACTTCCTTCATCATCATCATTACTTTAGTTTTCATCTCCCATTTTGCCTACTTTTATATTCCGGCATGATTGAGTGCATTTTGCTTCCTGCCAAGTTTGTAAGTGTGTTTGTGAGTGATCAAGAGTCTTGTCTTCCCTCCTTCCTAAAATGAGTGTCCACATTCATTTCGGTAAGTTAGTTGTACATGAATTGCTGATAATATATCCCTAAGATGAGCTAGTTAGAAACATTTGAGTTTGTTATGACAAAGCCCTGTAGAGGCGCTTTATGGAAAGTGAGGCATTAATAAAGCTATCTTTAATTTTTTGATAAAAAAGTTAAGTAGACACTCATTTTAGGACTGATGGAGTTCTACTTTTTATTTTCATTTTCTTATAAAAGTAGTTTTTCTTGTAGATTACTATGTTACTATGTATCCCTTTCTCATAGGTAATATAAAAAGAATTGCTTTCCTTTGTAATTGTCAGTAGTGTCTAAACCCTTGTTTCAAAAGAAGCAGGTCAGGCATATGTGGTCTCAAAGAGGCCCATCAAGGGACATGGAAGAGAGATGATTCAATTGGGCCTTCAAATTGCCGATTCACCCTCAGAAGATGAACATGGTGCTGGCACATCCAAAGGTATGTTTCATCAATTGGTCTTTTGCTGATCCCTCAACAAGAATGAATCTTTATTTTTGACTTTTGTTTGAATATTTATTCGAATTTTCTTTGGAATGGCTTTTACAGATCGGAAAATAGAGCAAGTCCCTCCCTTGCTGCAAGATGTTATTGAGCGCTTAGTCGGCAATCAAGTTATGCCTGTGAAACCAGATTCCTGCATCATTGATTTCTATAACGAGGTTGCTAAATTGTTATTATAATTAATGTTGTAGTATAAATGTGCTATATGCTAAAAAATCTTTCTACTCCGTAGGGTGATCACTCACAACCACACATGTGGCCATCTTGGTTTGGAAGGCCTGTCAGTATCCTGTTCTTGACAGAATGTGACATGACTTTTGGTAGAATTATTGGATCAGACCATCCTGGAGACTATAGAGGCTCTCTTAAGGTTTCACTTACTCCCGGGTAATCATTTTTAACACCTATACATCTCTGTGTGTTCATGCATGCTTGTTTTGAACTTCAAATCTTACGAGTATACAGAAGAATTGAATGTAACAATATATGTTTACTAAGGTTTTCTGAGATTACTTTCTTGGCTTAACTATTTCCACTGGTTTGAATTGCTCCATAGTTCATATATGTTTACTGTCATTTATTTGTAGGAGATTTTTCTTATTCCCGGTATCATGATATTTATATTATGATATTATCTGAAACAAGTTTTCTTGTTGTCAATATGCAGCTCCCTCCTTACGTTGCAAGGAAAATCCACAGACTTGGCTAAACATGCTATTCCCTCAATCCGCAAACAACGCATACTTGTTACCTTCACAAAATCCCAACCAAAGAAATTTATGCCAAGCGATCGTGCTCCTCCATCTGCACCAACCATGTCATCTCATTGGGGTCCACCACCTAGTCGATCACCCAATCATATTCGCCATCCTGGTGGCTCAAAGCATTACACAGCAGTCTCTGCAACAGCAGGTGTATTAGCAGCCCCTCCCATTCGTCCACAAATTCCAACCCCAAATGGGATGCAGCCGCTGTTTGTTGCTGCCCCAGTTGCTCCTTTTCCTGCGCCAGGCGCTGCCGGATGGCAAGCAGCTCCTCCACCTCCTCGTTTGGTTGTCCCTGGCACAGGAGTCTTCCTTCCTCCAAAAGGATCTGGTAATTCACAAACTCCTCCTCAACAAAGTGTTGCAGAAAAAGAGGACGGGTCTGGGAAATCGAATCACAACATGAGCTCCTCTTCTCCACAAGGGACAGTCGGGCGGCAAGACTGCAACGGAGGAGTAGATGACAGCGAGAGAGTGGCAAAGGAGGATCAGGAGCAAGATAACGACAGCAGTTTGGCAAGCAAGCAAGCTTGAGCGGATGACAATGTTCTTGGAAGGTGAAAGGGGTAGGCTGCAAACTACAGTGAGTTTGAAGCAAATGTAAAAAGCGGCAGCAAACGAGGCATTTCAATTTCATAATACTATTTACTAGGTGGAGGGAGCTCTTTTCTTGTCTCATCATATCAAGACACTTACAGTAGGTGCCGGAAAACTGAACTCAGATCCTATATTAACTTTTGGCTCTTTCTCATTCAAAAAGTTTTGTTCCATTGCTCTGTTAGGTACTTCTCTGATGCTTTCTTTTCCACATACTGCATTACATTGCATAGCATTGAAACTTTTCAAAACTATTCCATATCTACTAACTTCATCAACTATTAGTAATACATTCTTGGTAAACGTTCTCAATGATGCGTGGTCATCAAAATTGAGGAAAGCAAAATTTTCACTTGTTAGGCAGAGGCTAGTTTGTGACAAGTTGGTTGTTAGGTCATAAGTTTGTAGAGGATCATACATAAATGTGTGTTTGAATAATTTGCTGCCAATTCTTATGCCACTAGTGATAGATCGTTTCTCAAATCATGCAATATATGTTCCCAATCTATACTTGATGGATAATACTTTATTAATTACTTTATTCTTTCAATATTGCTGATGTGCTTGTTTTCAATGGCCAACGAAGCACACTATATTATTGTTGTCGTCGTCATTCCTGTTGTTGTCTTGTCCATGTGACATGTATTATCTTAAGTGTGAAATTCTCTGAGTTTAAATCTCTCTTCCTGATATCCAATGTTATAGTACGTTGGGCTGTGTGTCTTGAATCTTGTGACATGCGAGACAAGATACCAAAGAATGGGGAACTCAAAAGTGTTTATTAAACACTTGAGGCGTGAAAATGAGATTTCAGACGAAATACATGAAAGTTCTAGAGAGCGTTGTAGAGAGAGAAAACTAGAGAGAGTGATAATTAAGAGTGAAAATCACCATCCTCTTACCATGAGGGGTACTTATACTAACCCAAACTCTTTCCTCATGTCATCTTGTGATCAGCCGTTAGTGAGATCCACTTTTGGCCCACTTTGGTGGTTTGGAGTTCTGCTTTCTCCAGACGCCCCGCACGCGGGTGGTGGGCGAATTGAAGCGTCTCCGTACAATCCTCATGTGTCGATGTATGTCGTCCCAAGAAATCTCTATTACGCGGGGTAGCGTCTCAAGAGAATTTGATACTCATGAAACGTCTTTGAGTTGGTTTGAAAAGATAAAGATTTCCCGAGATGGCCAAGAGGGTGATGCAGGCTTTCTCTCGTGTTGAACATACTCCAAAACCCTTTTGTGTTGCCTTCGTGCAAGTCCAGGATGCGAAGAAAGGCGCACCGTTGTCATGACAACCATATGCTCGTAGTGACAGAGGGTGTACGTGAATGGTGGGCGGTCTGGCATAAGGTTGTCCTGACAGGGGGAGGTCGACCACATTTGTACACCCGCCCGAGTGTACATTCAAGCTAGGCTAGTCACCTATGTTGTGTCGTGATAGCATTGTGCCTGTCGCGACAGTACCTGCGTGCCGGTTAGTTTGGCTTAGTCTCTCATGCTTCTTGGCCTTTTTCATGGCTAATGAACTTGACTTGGATTCGTGTGCTTTTTAGTCTTTGTCATGGCCAACGGACTTGGCGCACGGTCGTACGTTGGTGGACGTACAACGGGCTTGGGCACGCACGTTAGACATGGCGCGTGACGATGGACATGGTGGGTTGGGATGAACATGGTTCGCGTCTTGTGGACGAATTTGGGGGGTCACGTTCCGGAAGCATGTCCCCAGATCTGGGAGCAAGTTTGTGGACCGTTATACAAGAGTAAATTCAGGTGGCGCATTCTTGTCATAGTGAGATGGTACTAGCGTGTCGCTCGGGCGCCACATGTCAAATTGTCACTCACCGGGTAAATTTATAATTTTGTTGGGTAACATCAATTGCATTTAGTCGTTTAGATTTGGAAGCAATGAAATTTTTGAACCAAGAAAGCAATGAATTAGATTCCAATAATGGAATATGACTGATAAAAAATCAATAATTCTATATTCCAAAGTTTCATGTCATAATACACGAAATAACAATTTTTCTTTTTGTTAATAATATATTATAAGTGTTAAATGGTTCTAGTCCCCTGGACTTTCATAAATTTTTGAGTTGACCCCGTTAACGTTTTTCACTAGTTGTGTTCCTTGTACTTTCTTTTTATTTATTTTTTTTGGGTCCAATTGACCTATTTACGTCAGCAACCATGCCACATCAGCCTTTGCCATATTAGTCTTCGTCCACGTTAGCCTCTAAGCCACGCCAGCCTCCATTATGTCTAGGTCGATAACGTGGACCAAGGCCTGGAAGATGAATTGATTGGCGGTGAAGTGGGAGAACTTAGAGGAGCTCAGCTCCGAGTTCCGGCCTTAACCATTGAGTTGTGAGCTGCTGCTACTTGTTTTTGTTAGCGAAATTTACCTCATTCTTCTAGCAAGCTCCCTCAGGGTTCGTCCGTACATCTAACATGGAATCACCAGCAATAGGGCCGTCTCAAGGATTTCAAGGGCCTTGTGCCAAAAACGAAATTTGGGCCCCTAAAATTTTAAATCATGAACCAATGAAAATAAACTCGATCAGTTAACCGAAATCAATCAGTCAGTTATAGTTATAAACTGTAATTTGTAAACTATTAAACTTAAGAGTAAAAAATGGATTGAATTCTATATTTGATTCACTAGAACACATTAAAAATAGCAAAGACATTTTTTTTACAGACTATGGATGTTTGAGAACCGAACCGTCGGAAGACTATAATTAAACCGCACTGAATCAATTCGGTTGAAAATCAATCGGTTTTGATTTTATTTCTAAACTGGTCAAATACAAACAAATTAACAATTTTGAACATTTTTCAAAAATTAATCTCAAGTTTATTGTTGTTGTTAACTGCAACTAATTTCTGTAGCTAAAAGCCCAAAACGTTGTAGTGGGGGGCCCTATCTTTGGCAAGCCCTCTGCAATCGCTCACTTCGCACACCCCAATAGCCGGTCCTGGCCAGCAACACCACGAACGGGAACCCAACGATGGCCTGCCGCCACAACAGATGAACGCTTCTATGTAGCTTTCGACGAACATATACGCATTCATAAAAAAATTTGGCAACTCAATCGAACATAGTGAGCCCAGAGTCTCTATGGACACATTAATTATATGGTGCATATACATGTATACGAATTTTAAATTACCTTTTCGCTAAGATTATCTTTATTCTTGTTGGGGTATTTTGTATGAAGAGAGATATTTTGTATATATGAACGTCTCTTGTGTATTGATTGATGATTGATTGATTGATTATTGATGATTTTGAATTAACATAATGACATCCTATTTATACTAAAGCATAAGACTTTCAACGAAGAATACATAATTACTTTTGGACTACACGTTAATTACTAATTACTAATCCTAACCAAACTAGTATTACTAATTCTAACACTCCCCCTTAATGTGTTGTCGGATTCCAAGTGCATCTCAAAGTTGTTGGAATCTCTCTCTTGGCAGTGCTTTGGTGAAGATGTCGGACACTTGATTTTCGGACCGACAAAACTCGATTTGAATTTCACCATCTTCAATTGTTCTCGGATGAAATGGTGTTTGAGAAAAAAATGTGGCGAGTTCGGCTGTGATGAACTGGATTCATTGCCATAGCAATTGCTGACTTGTTGTCGCAGTAGAGCTTGGTACCTCCTTGTTG
>JAYMTF010006024.1:0-10793 GCA_036897485.1 Pelargonium nanum
CTTGTTGTATTAGTATTTCATGTTGGAGATGTTAAACACTTAAACATGTATAGATTTTGCTAGTTGTGGAAATTTAATGAAAAGATGATATGGGGACGAGAGATAAGTTCAGTGAAAAGAGTGAACACAAGAAATACCGTGGATCAGCCTTAAGGCCTACATCCACACCCAAAGGCTAAATATGCTCTTACTAACTTGATGTGTTGAAGTATAAAGAACCTATATTTATTATAAGGGTAGGAGAAAACATAATAGAAAACAAATTTCAAGAATTAATCTAAATCTCATAATTTGTTCTATGAATTCCCACTCTTATTACACAATCAAATCTTGTGGTTTGCTAAATGATCAAATCCCATGATACATGAGGAATCAACATATTTCGATAAAAATGTTTTCCAATCTTAGGGCTATGGAGTGTGGTCTTAGTTTCAAGTGGTGTTTTGCACAATCGCACCTATTTAAATTAAGGGAACACCTAGGTGAACAAAGCTACGTAAACAATAAATGCACAACGTCACGTGTCAGCAGGGGAATCATTAGATTTGAATTAAATTGCATTATTTATTATGCATAGAGTCATTGGATGTTTGTCACCTTAGCTCTATAGACTGATTCAGTCTCTCTCAAGAATTTGTGTAGTGAAATTATGTATTAAGTGTAAATCCTATAATTCAGTGGGGATGCCACTGTACTGAAAAAGCTATGCTTGATAGCTTGGCATTTAAATAGTACCTTTAAGTGGTTTCTCTCCCCTTTACTCAATCTATGTTGAAGATATGGAACCTCAGCTATAAAGAGAACGGATTTCAAGTTCTAAAATCCAAAAAATGATGATAATCACTTGATTTATTTTCTCAATTCTCAGTGGCCGAAGGAATATTGAATTCTAATGGTAAGCTAAACAGTATCTGTCATGAGACATTAAATCAACATATATTTGATTATAGAGGATTGGTTTCTACAAAGAATAGTTTAATTTAGTTGTGATCAAACTGTCTGGATATGATGTTGAGGATTCTTCTTTCTGCACCGTTACAGCTCTTTTTTTTTAATATTAATTCTCTGTCTTGTTTGAACTCCACTTGCTTACATTTTATCATGATTATGCAAACATAGGGTTTCAGATCCTTTGTATGGACAGCAGTTTCTTATCAGCTTAAAGACGTGCTCAAGCTGTCACCCTCTGCCTCACAATTAGTTTTCTCAATAGCGTTCTTCCCTTGGAGTATTAAACCATTATATGGGTATGTATCTTTCTCAAATCAACATGCAACACCAACACATTATCACATATGCATGGATATCGTACCACATACTTTGTATTATATGTAATTTCATGAATCATCTTTATAACCCATATACACTGCAAATCTATGTGTAAATTTTCTGTAACACAATGCTTGAGTGGCATTTTAAAATCTTCGAAATGAAACAATCCCATTTTGGTTTCTATTGCAGTTTAAGGAACTCTCTGCTTGTAAAAAAGTCATTATTTATAGAAATTGTTGGAATTAATTTTTTATATATATATAAAACTACCGAACAACATGACAAAAAACATATGCCTGGTGTTGTCTGATTGTAATGAAAAATGAATTAGTATTATCGGATACATAGACATATGTAAATAATCTAAGAAACATAAAAGACCAATTTCAAACTTCTTTGCATATAGTACTATAGAAATTGTGAATTCATATTACGTGCTCTTGCTTCAGGATGAGATTATTAGGATACGCTAATACCAATCTTGTCTATATGCTGACAAATATGCTTTACGCAATGCAATATCATATTAAAATAATCTGTAAATGTAGACTGTTGGTGCCCAATATAGTTAGCTTTATTGCTACAAAAGAAGCAAAAATACTCATGGTTATCTGTTATATATCAACCCTTTTTTTTTATTGAATCTGAACTTTTGTTATTCATATGCAGAATTTTATCTGATTGTATCCCAATTAAAGGAAGAAAAAGGATTCCATACTTACAGATTGCAACTGTGCTCTCTCTCGTACCATGGTTCATTTTAGGCCTAAATGCATATCTGAGGGATTCAAGATGGCATCTCATGATCTTCTTAACAGTGCAAAATCTTGGCGCCGCCATGGCAGATGTTGTGATTGATGCAATGATTGCTGAGGCTGTAAGATATGAGCGGTATGGTCATTTTTGTGCCTGTTCACTCATGTTACGTCGATTTCTCTGTAGCATGATAATTCTTTATACTTACAGATCATACTGGTTGTATATTGTAATCTGTTATTTGTTCTGATCTTCATTGTACAACCCATCCTTTATCAGGGCCAAATTTGCTGGTGACCTCCAGTCGATATCCTGGTTTTCAATGGCGGTGGGAGGAATATGTGGGAGTTTACTAGGAGGATATGCATTAACCAACTTACAAATAGATAGAATTTTTCTTCTTTTTTCAGTACTCCCATCCATTCAGTTATTATCATGTGGTTTGGTTGAGGAGAATTCTGTAGGCGGTGAAGTTTTGTCAGAGTTGTCTGATTCAAGTGACTCCCATCTGATGAACGGTAACGGTAGCAGTTCCGATGAGGATAGTTTGTTGCCTAAGAAGTCCCGTACCAGTACTTCAAGAAGAAAAATAGGCAAAAAGAAGAGCAAAAAGAAACCACTCTTCAAAAGTAAATCAAAGATCTCAGAGAAAGATGATTCCTGGGCATTACGATTGTTTCACTCTCTGAAACTGGCTACATATAGTTTATGCCGTGCTTTTAAACAGCCAATGATTCTCAGGTAACTCTCAAGAAACTTTGTTGTGCTCAGCAGCTGGTTGATACTTTCTCTAGAGACCAACCGCTGTTTCTTTTTTTCTTTTTTGATCATTCTTAATTGTGATTGACCTTAATTCTGCTTCACCCATGGCAAGGCTAGACCGATGGCTTGGTTCTTCCTTGCACATGTTACAGTTCCGAACCTCTCAACAGTGATGTTCTATTATCAGACAGAGTTCCTGAAGTTGGAACCTTCATTTTTGGGCACTGCTCGTGTTGTTGGATGGTTAGGGCTGATGTTTGGAACCCTCATGTATAATCGCTACTTAAAGACCATGAAGTTAAGAAAAAGTCTCATGTAAGTATCAAGTAATCGAGTTTGTGATTTTTGAATAAAGATGCCCCTCTCCCAATTTATTTACTGATGGAGTCTGTGAATGTACTGCAGGTTGGCTCATGTTGGTTTGTCGTTGTTGACTCTCCTAGATATTGTTTTAATACTCCGAACAAATGTTGCCTTCGGCATATCAGATAAGATCATGGTCCTATTTGGATCGGCTCTTTCTGATGCTATCAATCAACTCAAGTACGTATATTTCTTTCTCACTTGTGTATGTTTATATGCATCAAAATATTTTTAGATTAAACATGTTTATAGCAAATATGGGTTCAAGCACCCATTTCTTCAACCTCTTCTCGCATTCGTGCACATATTCCATCTTCCAACTAACCACTTGTTTTGTTGCTTCCGTTCTTTGTAATTGCAGGTTCATGCCATTCCTGATCTTATCCGGACAGTTATGTCCGCCAGGAATTGAAGGAACTCTATTTGCTCTCTTCATGTCAATTAACAATCTGGGGTCAACCATCGGATCCTTTGTAGGTGCTGGGTTGGCTTCCTTTTTGAACATCTCTTCTGGTTCATTTGACAACCTTCTTTTGGGAGTTTCTATTCAAGTTATCTGTACTTTCATCCCAGTAGCTTTCTTGTTTTTGATACCGAAGGAAGCCACAGGAGTATCAGAATAGACGCCGATTACTCTTTTAAACTATACAAGATTGTTAAATCGATACCCTTCACTAAGATTATTGATGGCGCTTAACTGTTTAGAGTAGCTGCTTAGACTTGTAGATTCACACCCTTATGATGTTGGAAAGTACTTTTGTATCTTTGTTGAAGGTAAGAAATAGAAATACAAGTTTCTACGTTTATGCTGTTCTTGTGGATCAAAAGGGAGGAACTTCTAGTTTTTGTAGCTCTGCTTCTTTTTGGTTTTAGCAATGCCCAATTGACTATTAAGAAAATCTGTCATAAATGAAGGAATGGTTATTTTTCAGTTGCTGGTTTGTTATTACACCAGTTGATGATTGATCCGCTAAAAATTTCTTTACGAGTGAGAAAATGATAACAATAATAGACTACACGTATATTATATGTTTACATGTTCGAAATCCATCATTTTTATTTTATCTTAGGCGTAAATCTTATACGCACTAAATAATACTAAGTGTCATATCAACCAACAAAGTTTGCGAGGGGATCAACAAGAATCACTCATAATATTGAGTTGCTGAGGATGGGTTCTAGCGAGCATAAGTTATTAGAACCCGTAATAGATTTGCTAGTGAAGAGATCAACGAGAAGACAATTTTAAAAGAGTCGAATAAAAAATGAATTATTAATGTTTAATAGAAGAAATATCTTCTAAAAATGAGATCGACGCAAATTATTATTATGATTATTTTTCCTTCTATTTGAGTTAGGGGGTAATAAGGGAATTAAATGTAGATATAGGTGGACTCTTTGACTTTTGAGGGAGTTATTTGCAACGAATCAAAATATCTGGGGTCATAAACAAGTAGAAGAACAAAATTTAAATTTCTTCAAGGACTATAATTACAATAAATGATATCTTCTGGGCTAAAAGTGAAAAAGAAATCAAAATGTCAGGGGTCATAACAAGTAAAGAACAAAATTTAAATTTCTTCAAGGGATGTAACTGCAATAAATGAAATCTTTTGGGTTAAAAGTGGGAAAAATAAAATTATCAGAGCCTGGTTTCGATCCAGGGACCTGTGGGTTATGGGCCCACCACGCTTCCGCTGCGCCACTCTGATAATTGATAAATATATTCCATTAACAATAGATAACCAAATTATAAAATATACAGCAGAGCTTTGTAGACATCTCATATAATATAGACTATTAAATTTTCTCGCATGTTTTTTTTTGTCCTACTCTTTCACTTCTATAAATAATATTTTTTGTTGGGTTGATATAGAACTTCATTCATAACAAGACTTCTATAAATATTAGAACGAAAATCTCACATAATTAATATTTTGTGACATTTGCATTGCTTGACACTCAAATTAATTCTTTTGTGAGCATATGATTATGCATATTAATCCTTTGGAAGTACAATTCTAAGCCCACATAACCATTATTTCATGGACTCTACAATGATATCAAAATATGTAACCTTTGAGCAATTAATTTTACGAGTACGATAAATTATAATACATCTGTCACAAAATAAGTGTTATTATTAATTTACAAAAAAATTAAAGTGAAGTTAGTTAGTGTAATATAATTACTTTTGTAAACTCTTGATAATGTGTTATAACTGCTTAACAGCAAGACAGTGTGTAGTGTTTTAACAATAAACGCTTCGTCTTAGGTAGGAGCTGATTTCTGGCAAGAGTCTTCAGGCCTTTCTCACTTAGGTGGCCAAGTCGCAATTAATTTTACTAGTACTATAGAGATTCAATTATAATACATCTGTCACAAAATAAGCTTCATTATTTCTGTTTACAAAAAAAAATTAAGGTGAAATTAGTTAGTGTAATATAAATACTTTTGTAAACTGATAATGTGTTATAACACATACTTAAGAGATACTAACTTATTATTATGATACTATTGACAATTCATGTATAACTCAATTAATAGCAATTGACATTTATATTTGACGGACAATCCCCACAATTTGTTCCGCCAAAGGGAGATATATCATTGAAAGAATCAATAGTTCTAACATCTCCAATTTTCCACCCAAGATACAGGAGTTTCAGAATAGATGGTGATTACTCGTTTAAACTATACAAGATTGCTAAAATTGATACCCTTCACTGAGATTCTTGATGGAGCATAGCTGTTTAGAGTAACTGCTTAGATTTGTAGATTCACACCCTTGTGATTTTAGAAAATTTTGTTGAATTTAAGAAATAGAAATACAAGTTTCTACGTTTATGCTGTTCTTGTGGAACTTCTAATTTTTTTAGCTCTACTTCTTTTTGGTTTTAGCAATGCCCAATTGACTCTTGAGAAAATTTGTCATAAATGAAGGTATGGTTATTTTTCAGTTGCTGGTTAGTTGTTACACCAGTTAATGAGTTCTTGCAGCAAAACAAGGGATGTTAAAAGTTGATGATTTTCGCGAAATCTTCATGCAGCTAGCAAAATCAGTATCATCGATCATAGTTGGCCAGTAATGGCCCGTGGGTCGAGTTAGGGAAAGGCCGCTCGGGCTTGTGCCTAAACGGGTCGGGCAAAACAATATTACCATACTTATCATACCACTTTATGCTGGCTCGATATTATCGGGTTGGATGAGTGATATATAGCATGAGCTGTAGGGCGATTTGTTGATGAGCTCTACCTTATAGTAGTGTGCACTATTGTGTATTTAGTAATGCGCATCCTAATATTATTATTTGAATATTGAAGTCACGAGTTTAATTATTTGAGACAAATCATTTTTATGAACAAAAGTAGGGATAAGACACATCTATAAATTCTATCATTTAATTATTCGGGCAAATCACTTTGTTCTTCATGTTATGTCTTTTTCTTGTTGACATAATCTTGGAGGTGTTAGGTTGTGAATTGGTACTAACTTAACTGCATGGTTGTCAAGATATGGTCTCATAAAGCACATAGAAGATGACAAATCTGTGACACAAATTCAAAAAGATATTGTTGGAGATGATAATTCAAATAAAGATAATGAGTTTGAAAATTCAAACTCTACAGATATCTCATCTGCTAAATCAAATATTTCCAATCTTAGAATTTAGAAAGAGGAAGAGGAGCTGTTACTTAGGAATAAGCATGGTAGAATTTGGTTGTTAATGTTTCTCTCCTACTCTCCTAAGTTGTCTATTTCTAAATTCATTTTCTGCCCTTGTTGAAATCTATCACACTGATAGATTTTTCTTAATTTGTTCTTTATTTTCATTGATATAATTCATCAACAATTAATTATAAAGCAGCACATTCTTCTTCCTATTTCTTGAGTTAACATCTTAACCCCTACCATGAACTCTCTAGATTTTTCCAATAGATACCCACCTTCTAAGCTTCATACGAACTTAAAATCTCCTTGATACCAAGACTTTCATGCATGAAGTTTCGAGTACTCCCTGTTGTGGAAATGAGAAACAACAAGAACCGACAACTCTGGTTCAAATTAACCTGCCAAGTTCTCAAAACAACTTAAACTAACTTGTTAGACTTCGTGTAGCGGAATTAATATTTTTTCCCGAGATAAGTTAGAAATAACTTTTTACGTCAAAACCTCTTTAATGTGAAGAGAAAAAACCACGGGACACAAGTCCACCACCAATCTTCACTATAATAACAATGAGAATACAACATGTCTTCTCTGGATCAACCAGATGCTATAATCATCAAGTATAAACTTGGATATCCAATAAACCATCAACCATTTAAGTTGGAACACATAAATAGTGATACAAGAAATAAAAAGGATATCACCAAATTGACCGGAACAATTTGTATAGAAAGTACTCGTAAGCAACATACTGAAATTTTAGCAAAAGACGAATCTCATTTGCCCACGTGAATATTAAATCTCTATTCTTTTCTTCTTGTTCCTCACCCTCTATGTTTTGGTGATCTGCTTGATGTCTTTTTATTTCTAGCAGCCCCTATTTATTTTAATAGATGAGTGTCAAAATATCATTTTGCCTACATAGGTAAAGTTACCAAATATCCATTTTTAAAAAGGATAATTTCAACAATCTCCCCCTCTAAATTTATATGGGAGACTCCACCAAACAACTTTCTGTATACACAGTCAAGCTTCTCCTAGGGTGGAGGTCTGATCATCATATTTGATATGTTATCATCAATATGAATTTTCTCAATACTCAACTTAGTTTCCAAAGCTTTCTGAATCCAATATTATCTCGTTGTGTTTGAACCGAGAGTGAAATGTAGAGTTCTTGTTGAGATGGTTGGCGCTCTAGCTGTCACAATACAACACATATTTCTTTTGCTTTAAACCAAACTCTTTGAGAAATTTCTTCATCCACAAAAGTTCTTTACTAGCTTTTGTGATAAAAATATATTCAGTTTCAGTTGTAGATAATGCAACACATTTCTGCAATCTGGTTTGCCAAGAAACTGCTACTCCTACAAAAGTCATCATATACCTTGATGTAGACTTCCGAGAATCAATATCATGTCTGCATCAGTGTACCCATTCAATGAATCCCTACTACTGTTGCTGCTGCAAACAATGACATACATAAAACTGCCAACTGCTGAAGCATATGAAACCTTTTGCATCTCATCTTTATCTTTCTTACTTGTAGGACACTGCTTTGAACTAAATTTGAAGTGGTTAGCAAGTGAAGAGATAATTGGTTTTTCCTTGCTCATATTAAACATGTATAATATCTTCTTGATATACCTTTCTTGAGACAACAAAACTTGCCATTTTTCCAGTTTCTAAAGATATGCATACCAAGAATCTGTTTTGCTAGTCTCAAATTTTTCATGAAAAAAGATTTACTAAGCTATTTCTTCAAGCTATTGATCTTACTAACATCATGACTGACTATCAACGTTGACATATCATCCTCATACAAAAGTAGAATGATAAAATCATCATCAAAAAAATTTCTTCACAAAGATTTAGTGGCTCGAAGTTGTTCTTTCATATTCATGCTCAACCGTAAAAGATTCAAACTTTTTGTACCATTTTCAAGGAGCCTGCTTGAGACCATACAAACTCTTCTTTAGTTTACAAACAAGATCTTCTTTGTCTTTGACTCTAAACCCTTAACTTTGGTTCAAGTATATCTATTCATCAAAATCACCATGGTGAAATGGAGTTTTCACATTAAGTTGCTCAACTTCTAAACTCATGCTATTTGCTAACCCCACATAACAACTCTAATAGAAGACATTTTCACTATCGGAGAGAATATTTCATCAAAATCTACTCATATTTTCTGACAGAATCATTTCACAACCAACCTTACCTTGTACTTTGGTTGCGAGATCTGCTATTTAGTCTTTAACCTAAGTACCCACTTGTTCTCAAGTGCTCTCTTTCCACTAGGTAGCTTCACAAAGTTATATGTGTTGTTATCCTGAAAAGACTTCATATCGTCCTACCTAGTTGTCTACCATTTGTTTTTATCCTCATGAGATTTAACCTCATCAAAACGCTATAGTTCCTCCCTTTAAAGAGTAATGCATAACCATAAGGAGGATATTGACTATTGGGGCGCCCTTGTCTAGTTGACCTTCTAGTTGGTGGTTCAACATCTGGCTCTAAAAGCACCTCATCATGTTGTTCAAGTGGATTGTAAACATCAACATGATCATCATTAATTTACTCATCATCAATTGTATCATCATGAAGATTCTCTACATCTTCTTCATTAATATCAACTGCAAGTGGAGGTGGAGGTGGAGGTGGACATGAGCTCTCATAATCAAAACTAGAAAAACTGTCATCTTGAACATTTGTTTTTCCAAAATCTACAATCGTCTAATATTAGTCTCCAAAGAAAATCACATCTCTAGTTTTGAAAATCTTTTTCTGCTTCAAAATCTCATAACTTGTATCCATATTCATCATGCCTATATCGCATAAAGATGCACTCTTTAATCTTGTTATCAAGTTTCAACCTCTCACTTTTTGGAATGTACAAATTTCTTGCAACGAACACTCACAAATGCTCATAGGAAACTTTCTTTCCAAACCATACTCTGTCAGGAATATCACCATCAAGAAGGTTTGAAGGAGATTGATAACTAACATTTTATACTAGTTATTGAACCCTAAATCATGCTATGTGTGGCCTCAATTACTCGCATTTTCCCGGATTTTGCCCAATTAGTGCACGTTTTGCCTTGAAATCATGTTTTTACACTTAACCATAATGAAATTTGACTTTTGTGTGTTTTTATCTAAAATGTGTTAATTTTAGCTTATTTATGTCCTAAAAATCGTGTTTTAGTGTTCTTGAGATTTTCAGGTCATTATCTCGACGTTCGGGGCATGAAAGGGAGCAAAAGCCGAGTCAAACAAATGCTGAAAATAGAAAGTTACGCCTAGGCGCGGAGCTGTCTACGCCTAAGCATTCTAGAAGTCAACAAAAAGTCAACTAGGGCAACACAACGCGGCGTCGCAGCGCGGAGCGTGCCACGCCGAAGTGCCAGGAGCAGCTTCTATAAATAGAAAAGTTGGAGGTAGGGTTAGCAAGTTCGGTTTTGCCTAGCCTCCACCCTCTTTTCCTTCATTCTCCAGAGTTCTTCCACCATTCCCAAAGCCTCCATTGGTTCTCATCATCAATCCTTCACCATTCAAGTTATTTTTAGTTATTTGTGTTAGATCCTAGTGTTGAATTTAGGCATATCAAGAACAAGATTTGTCTTTGTTAATAGATTGCCACCGACAGTAGTGATAGGTTTGGATTTTCTGTTAGTTTTCAATTCGTACTTATGATGTTAGCGTTGTAAAATTGATTTGCAAACGCTTTTGTTGGATTTTATATTTTGCTATATTAATATGATTTTCGTTTATTTACACATCTTTATAGTTCATATAATTATGTGTAACTAATCTGTTGTGGTATGGATGTAGTTGAATTGGGTTTGATGCATTGATTACATTATTGTTCTTGTTAGTTGCAAATTTAAAATTCCGTTATGGTGATTCGTTGGGTGTAATGCTTAGTTGTGAATTGATCACCCACGACTATGATCACAGCGCGGGCTTCGCC
>JAYMTF010006025.1:0-10793 GCA_036897485.1 Pelargonium nanum
TATCGGACCGCCCGCAAAAGTTAAAATCGGGAATGAGCTCCTATCTATCTCTTCGGGCTCACTTGGGCATTCTATCTTCTCCTATCGGGCCACCTGTAAAAAGTTAAAATCAGAAATGTGCTTCTATCTATCTCTTTGGTCCACTGGAACAGGATCCTATCTATCTCTCTTCGGTCCACTTGCAAAGCCATAACGGGCTTACACGTGAGAGGGGCGTGTTAGAATATAATATTAAAGGAATAAATGAGGACTTCAACTACAAGCTTGAGCTTTTAGTTGAGTTGGTTCTCTAACAATCTATCATACAATAATATTGCATTTAAACTACATTTCAAATTTGTTTTCCTTGACTTTAGAAGTTGACCGACCACTTGACAGTTTGAAGCATTTTCCCCTTCTCACATAGTACACCGACTTCAAGGCCAATGACGGCCTCATCAAGACCATCGTCCTCTCCAACGACTGAATCTTCACCGACTAGGCGGCCACCAAGACGGGAAGATTTGAGTCTGGACGGTTTTCCCCAAGAATCCAAGCATTTACTAGACTCCAAAGAGAAAATTTGGCTACAAGGAAGAAGAAGGTGAACGTGAAAAGTATAAAGAGTAATATAGTAAAAAAAAAACGTTTTTAGTTGTTTTTATTTATTTTTAATGGTGTCAATTAGTTTGATGGATTCCATCAATTAACTTAACGGAAAGAATTTTGGTGGAACAAGATTGATTGACATTGAACTTCGCAAGAACCTAGTTATAAAGTTCAGGGACTTGAGTTGAACAAATTAGATAGCTCAAGGACCTCTAAGGACTTTATTCCTTTTAAAATCATCATTGTTTCATATATACTATACAATATCGTCATCATCGATAAAAATATATATTTATTAACTTTCATTTTATTACAAACTTTTCACATGGATTAACTTCCGTTTAATTGAATGCACATGTAAGAGATTAAATAAAAATAAAATTGTCAATAAAATTAAAAAATTACATATCGTGGGAAACTAATCATTAGAATAGAATAGTTGAAGACACACAACAATTTTAAAAATAGTTGAAATATAAAATATAAATTTTTGTATAGTTGAAGAATATCTATAAGTAAAACATTTAATCTGTTTTTGTATTTTAAATCATGCATCTTTCTCTCTCTAAGATCAAAATCCCTTGTTTAAATTGTATTTGCCCACCACCTAACATTGTATTTGTTGGTTTGTGAGGTGTGATTAGGATTGACAAAGATTCAAGAGCTTTTCTTGAATCTCTTTTTCGTATTTGTTTAAGATACAAAGAATATTCAAGAGATTCAATAAAAGCCATTATTGGATATTATTGTGCAAAAGAGTTTTGAGGAAGAGAAGAAGAAAACGATGAAGAAAGTACTGACAACTGCCCCATTATAGCTTTATATATACATGTGTTGTTTGAATTATTTTTCTATTATATATAAGTGATTAAAATTAAGAGAAGAAAAAAAAAACATGCAATAACGTGACACAAATGTGTACTCAATGCTCCTTTATTAGTTTGTCTAAAATGATAAAGTTGAGAACAACGTACGAAACATGCTCTCTTCCTCGTTTGGAAACTTTGATTCCATCTTTTTTCCACATTTTTGCCACTTCACACCATACTTTTCTATATATCTCGAAGCTTAACTTGAAATGCATTGTAGCGTAATTACGTTTTAGCTTTAATTTTATTTTATGAAATTGATTTATACAAAGGTTAAATAAGCATTTGCATCATTACAACAGTTTGACACGAGTAATATTTATAAAAAAAATTATGGCTCAAATTCAAGATTTTAAAAGAAATTTAAAGCGTTTCAGCATGCCTCAACGATATAAATTTTATCTTTGATGGGTAGTTTCGGTAGAAAATCAAGTTTTATCACTAATAATACATTATCATTCATTCTTCTAGAAAATCAAGATCCAAATAAGATACATGTGCAGGCTTAATCAAGTCAAAAGAATGCACAGATTGTTGTAATCATGCAATTCTGCTTCATCAAATCCAACATATATATATTTATTGTATAAAATTTAATTCAGATAACATATACTCGCATGCAACTTCAACACGTTACTGCACATTTCATCTTTACAATCCTTTTTATCATTTGTACAATAAAATTAAGTACAAATAAATAAAAAATGTAAATGCTCGAATTTTATATCACACATAAAGAAAATGTTTTGTTCTTTAATTTTTGCATACGAATTCAATTTTATGAATTGTTAACTTCAAACATAATATGAACTTTCAAATATGTATTCAAATATCAGGTCTCTTCACTTCCCCGTTAATAAGTAATTTGATATGAAATTTGAAATGTATCAAATAATTAATTTTATTATCTATTTTGCTGACGTGGTGAGTCAAGTGTTAGTTGCGCTTGCGTGATTCATTTAATATATTTTGACTGTCAACAAAATAAAATTTTAATATGTTTTAAATTTCATGTCAAAGCATTTCATATAGATAGTACAAAAATTGGCGTGACCAATTTTTTGTCTATATTTAAAGTTTATGAACCATTTTAGGTTTTAACAAGTTGAAGAACTAATTTGATTCATAAGAGAAAGTTGATGAACCAAATTAGAGTTTTTACTCCATTAAGCTTTTGCATTTGAGTGCTTCTAGAACTAAATAACAAATGTGTTGTGTTTTGGTTGAAAATTTGACATTACACACATGCGTATCAATATAATCTTATTGAATAAAGTAGAAAAGAGTGTCCATATATTGATAGGGTAGTGCTTGATCCATAACCAATGGAACAAGAAGATGAAACTCTAGGGTTCGATTTAGACCATGTAATTAGATTACACACCATGCAACACATGATTTAGTTGCCGCATATGACAACTATCTCCATTCAAAATCCATTTTTTTAAGGTTGAAACATTTGTTCAACAAATTAATAATGTAAGGTCACTTCAATGAAATTTCACATTCATTGGCTTTCTCAATTTTATCTTAATTAATAATATTATTTAAAGAAGCTTTAATCAATCCAGACACACTAGGATTGATGATATATGCATCTTCTTTCTCCCATTTTTTTACTATAAAATTAATTAGTTGTTTATTATGTGATGCATGGGATGTGTAATCCACTTAAATTTCACTTATCATTATATTTTACCTCACAGTCTGTCCGTTTTGTATTGGTTAATTATATGGGTGAGAAAGTGATGTCTTTGGCTAAATTTCACCTCATTGTGGTTTGATGGGTTAAGAAGTCACTAATCACTTTCACGGTGATACATTGTGATTAAGGGTTATTTAAACACAATATTAGAAATCAACCAATTGGCATAATGTGGTTTGGATGGATTAATTTAGTGGATATGGATTTAGATTTGGAATCGGCCTTTCCATAAGTAATCTTGGTGGTTCCTTTTAGAAATCTAGCTATAATATTAGTTGCAAGTTTTTTTGTTTTGTTTTGTTTTGGATAGGCATTCTTAGTTGCAATAAGTTGTAATTAAAAGAGTCTCACTAAGTCTTTATAGTTTTTGTGTTGTTTGAAGCTCAAGCCTCAATATTGGAAACATACTACAAACCTATGGTTCTAAAATTTAGGACATTAGAGTGTTTTGTCATCTTGTACATGTGTTAAGGTAATCATGTTTATAAATCTTGTAAGTATGGACTTTTGGAGATAGAGATGGAGGGTTGAGCTCTTGGGGTTGGATCCGAAGGTTTGGATCCATGTCCATGGGTTCTTGGAATCTGTGTAAGGGTAGAACAACGTTAAGAGGAGACCCGAGTGTGTACTTGGAAACCACCTCGAGCATGAGAGTAAGAGTCTCAATCGAGAGAATTTAAATTACAATTTTCTTTGAAAGACTTTAAAGTGAGTTTCTAGAGCGAGAAAGTATCTTATGTAAACTGTGGATCCCATCCTCTTACCGACGAGAGAGTATTTATACTTAGCACAATTCTTCTCACATGACGTCGTGTGGTTAGTTGTTGGTGATGTGGGCTCAACTTCGGGTGTTGGAGACTAGCCTTCTGGGCATGCCGAACATGAGCATTGGATGAGCTTTAATTTGGAGCTCTCGCATACAATTTAAGCATTGTGGGGGGAGGAGTGGAGCCTCTAAAACCTTTACCACTTCAGATAGCATCACAATGTCCAAGCATAACAAGACGTCCTGATGGTGGCCTAGTATGGCGGGGGCCTTGGTGGTGACTTAGCAAGACGGATACCTTGGTGGTCTCTACAACCTCTGTAGAGACCTATTTTTGATGATATGTGGGGAGTTGTCCTTGTGGTGAATGAATACGAAAGAGGAGCGAAAAGTTCTCCTTTTAGGAGCTAAGTTTGGGCTCCGCCTTAAGGGACTTGGAGCTTCTTGTGGGAGGTAAGTGATGAGGAGTGAAGTTGAGCTATCCATAGTTTAGCTATATGTTATTGGGCTATCCTTTATCAAGCTCTACAGAGTTAGGATCTTCTGATTTTAGTTCTCCGATGGGGATCTCTTCGAAGTTGGGATCCAGTATTTGGACTCTCTATGGAACCTCATTCTTCCATATGACGAGCACCCAGACGATGGTCAATGAGGGTACGTGTTTGGACTTAGTCACCAACCGATGTCACGACATGAGAAAGCAAAGTTGTGGTATGATGATGAAGTTTTCTCCCTCCTCTTTCCTCACTTGTCTTCAACTAGATTTAGTGGCATGAGGAAGGGAGACCATGACATTAAAAGTTTGATTTCCCTTTGTTCTTCGTTGAATTTGTCTTCGAACAGATGTCGTGACATGTATGTAAAGGACCATCTCAACTAAAAGCTTAAGCTGATAGTTGAAGGCTCAATTATAGTTTTATACTCTAACACACCTCCTCACGTGCAAGCCCTTTTTCGCTTTGCACGTGACTCATACATAGGTCCACTTCTTGCCTTGTACTATAATTTAATTTGGGTTGCGGCATGATTCGAACTCGGGACATCTAGCCACCAATATTCTGATACCATGTAAAGGACCATCTCAACTAAAAGCTTAAGCTGATTGTTGAAGGCCCAATTATAGTTTTATACTCTAAAAAAGCAAGGTTGCGACATTAGGGTGAAGTTGGAGTTCCCTTTATCTCTATTGAATATGGTTTTCGGAGGGATGTCGCGACATTGGGAAGCAAGACTGCGACATTGGGGCAGAGTTGGCTCCCTTTTCGTTCCTCATTTGAACTTGTCTTTAGCAGGATGTCGCACATGAGGAAGCAAGGTCGTGACACTGGACGAAGTTAGAATTCCATCCGTTCTCCATTGAAGTTGTCTTTAACGGTATGCTATGGCAAAAGGAAGGAAGGTCGCAACATTTAGGGTGAAGTATAATTTCCCTTCGTCTTCATTGAATTTTGTCTTCGGCGAGATGTCGCAACATAAGGGAGCAAGGTCGTGGCATTAGAGCAAAGTTAGACTTTGTTATCTATAACAATATTCCAAATAAATAATTTTCATGACTCAAGTGAAAATAATGTAATTGATAAATTAAGTTGACTAATGTAGATATGTATTTTTTTCCCACAAACATTCAGTAGGAGAAGTGGTTGATTTCACTTGGTTCCTCGAGATCCAAGGTTCAAGTCTCGGTGTTTGTAATAAACCAAATGAAAATGCTAAATGACCTAAATTTTAAAGAACATTTCTTGCACCAAAAATGCTAAATGTACAAAATTTTCTGTACAAAATGATGTGGCAGTCTATATGTATTGCTATCTATATGTATGAATAATGAAATACAAACTCTGGTGAGACATATATTAGGGTTGAAATAAAATTACCAAGACCAAGATCAGTTTGGGGTGTATGTATGTAACCCACATTACTTGAGACCATTAATGAATGAACATACTGTGTCTTCTTCTACACAATTTAAAGCTCATAATCTCTACCACTATTTCAGTCGTACGTGCATATCTACATATAAAAATATTTATTCAGCTGAAAGTGGTGATTTATTTAGATTTAGTAGCTTTTTAATTGATTTTATAAATTATTATTGCACAAAACATTGGTCCCCTCTAACCATTATACATAGTCACTTACTTTTAAATTTTATTTCCTTTCTTTCTAATGTGAATTTTGCTTACGTGATCACAAGATCAATCATATAATATACAATTGAACACTGGTTGTGAACTCCCTAATTGCAAGCAAAGTTTTTTCTTTATGTAAAGGCCAAAAAGCATTTCATTTTCATTTTCATTTTCATTTTATTCATGAAATTTACAAGTTTTTGGATCTTTTTTTGCATGTATTAAACTATACTTTTTTTGTTTTGTTTTGTTTTGGTGGCTCAATCAAACTATTAAATTGTGTCCTCCTAATTAATTCTTATTGACTTGTTGTGTTGTGGTGGAGATTCATGTGTCTAATGGAGAAAAATGAATATTTGACCAGCTTTTTGGGTTCATGGATTCATCAATAATTGAAGCTTTTGTGTCCTTTTTTTGTGTGTGTTATTTTTGTTCAGTCAAGGATATTGGCCTTTGCTGAAGTGATGATAGAAGCAAAAGCTAATGCTGTTTCTCTGCTTTGTCCAAAGAAGGTTTTGTTGTTGGCACCAACTGGCCATTTTTTCTCTTTCTCTTTCTTTTCTCCAAGTAAATTGAGTGGGAGAGGAAGACAACTTTTGTAAATTGGATTGATGGAAAGAAACAAAAATGAAATGAAATTATAGAATAAGATCATTAGGGTTTTAGAGTCATTGATTGAAAAAGGGTTTTGCTTTGAAGACTTAAATAGTCATATCACTTGGTGGAGTGATTGAGCCAAGATTTGTTAATTATGGTTATTTCAAATATACAATTTCTTTGATTTTTGTTGAAGTAAAGTGGGTGTCCTCGTGTGAGAAAAATAGTGTTATTGGTCAAACTATTGATGATGTTATAGTTATGTTTCGTATTTTAAACATAAGAATATGTTTGTTAGGAGGTCTGCGAATAAAGTGACACATATTTTTAGTAAGATTATGTTTCGGTGTCAGATTTGTTTGAATGGATTGATCTGTAATTTCCAACAGAAATTTCTCCATATCAAATTTGTTTGGGTGGATTGTTCTGCAATTTCCAACTAAGACTATTGTTTTGTTATTAGATAATTTTTAATCAATAGTGTTATAATACTTTTTTATTATTATAAAAAAGTGGATGTCTTTCTATATGAGTCCATGCAACTTTGCATAGACTTCTAGTTCCATATTCAAGATTAAAAATTTCCAAGAAACTCAGAGGAATTGAAAGAATATCTCTACAAGTTATTTTTATATATATAATAATTCCATTAACTTTCATTATAAAAAAAAAAGATATATATGTAGAAGATATGAACTAGTTTTGTCTCCCATGATGATGGGCAAAAGTTTTTGCTCTTAGTTGTGTTGTATATAATAAAAGCCCTAAACGAGGTCTCTACCTTTAAAGAATATGTTCCTTTTCCAAGAAAATGTAGGAAAAGAGAAAATTATTAGAGCATTACCCCTAAATGTTTCAGTATATTAGGATGTTTTAATTTATTTCTCACGGTTGAGAATCCATTTCGTAGCATGATTAATCAATTATGATTTTTTTAACTCTTTAAACTTTTTCTAGGGAAAAAAATGGCTTTAAGCAACGTAACTTTGGATTAGACCAAAATGGTAGTAGTAAGTGACATTTTTGTGCCTATTATTATGCACGTGTCATTGCCATGGATGATTGTCCATAATTTCTTCTTCTGTCACCATTGAGCATTACTAAAGGAGGTTCAAAAATATAATTGCTAGTGAAAGAGCTTGACGTTTTTTTGAAGGAACTACATGATAGGAAGTTGTCTTGCTATTGCAATCTAAATACCATGGACTTTGACAACAATAGGAAAAACATTGATTTGAATGTGGGCCACTCCGAGATTTTGCTTGAAAGGGATGCGCACATTGACGAAGTCTAAATTGCATGGATGAGAAAGACGATACATGTCTTGCCCTAGTAGCGAAGAACGTGATCCCTGAGGTAAGGAATGTAGCATTGGAGGCCATTGTGACTACTTTGAAGGCTAAGGTTGTCTATGATGTCGTACTTCTGATCAAGGTGAGCGAACAGAGCTCTGAAAGATTACCAAGGCCTATTTAGAAATCAAAAAGAAGTGGGTGATCTTCTCGTTGACCTGCAAAAAGCATCTTGATTGACATGGAAAGAACTTAACATCGTTTTCTTTGGAGTGATTGGTCGTCAAAAAGTCTCATTACAAAGGTCTCATGGACGTAATTTCGCAAGTTAAAGAAGGTAGGCAGACTAAGGTTGTGAAACCTCTCTGCCATGAATCACAACCTGTTAAAGAGACTTAAGGTAGGCAGACTATGGTGGTGGTAGTTCTCGGTCAAGAAAGGGTGTTTGTAGAGGAAAGTTCTTCTATAAATATAAACGACACCAAAATGATTGGGACTTGGTCAGGCTCTCCCATCCCACCTATCTCTCTTTGCTTAAGCACATCCTCAAAGTCTTGCATGTTCCCAATTTCTCAAAACTATTTAGGAAAAACAATCTCCAATGGAAGCTCAATTCTAGCTACAAAATTAGGCTCTAAGAAGACCCGTTTTTTTGTTCTTGACCATTGGCGTACTCTTATCCAAGGCTCTACGGCTCTACGCCCTATCATGCAACAAGCATGAATGATGAAATGGTCGAAAACATCTTCTTACACAACCCTAGCTATTTTTTTAAGGAACCTCACCTGAGATGGTAGGAAGTTTGGCCGGACCTCTACTTGTTTTATTAATAAAAAAAGGTAAAGTACAGAAAAGAGGAGGACATAGTGAGCCTTACCTCTTTGATAAATGCACATATTACATAGGCTAAATGAATGCATGAACAAAGGAAATTACATAAATAGTTTTCCTGGTCTAGTAATTCTAAAACCTATGCTACCAAGTTGAAGCAAAATCCCGAAAGCCTGAGGGAACGATGTTGGGTTGGGTCCTTTTTTATTTAGTTATTTGAGTGGCTCAAGCCCATTAGGCCTTTAGGGTAAGTAAGAGATGTATTTACTCTTGTTTTGACTGCTGGAAACATAAGAGAGAGGGACAAAATTTGAGAGAGAAAACAAAAGAGAGAGAGGTGCTGTTGGGAATTTCTTGCACAGATCAGCCACGTTGCGACGGTCATCCACCAAGATCGGACAGTTGGATTGCTCCTATTTTTGGAAAGCTTTTTCATCACGTCGGTATCTATGTTTTCACCGTTGGGTTTTTCGATCAGAGGTCTACAAGTGGGTCAATGGAGCTTTGGGCAGACTGTTCTTTTTGGGTGAATTTTCTCCATCTCTAGCTTGTTCTTGTTTCCATATTGCTTGATGATTGTTCCAAGAATATGATGATTGTATGCCTCTATTTTTATCTAGAGAAGACATTGTGTATTCTCATTATTGGTGATAGCAGAGATTTTGGGGTGGACTCCGGTCTCGTGGTTTTTTCCGCTTTGGGTTTCCACGTAAAAATTTGCTTGTGTTCTTTGGGTTGCTTGCTTATATGTGTGTTGTGATTAGTGACTACTTGTGCATATAGTGGTTTTTTGATTTTGCTTTATTTGTTTACTTCCTATTAAACAAGTCCTCTGCAGAAGCCGTGTACTGAGACGCACAACCCTAGCTATTGGAACCTAACTTTCAGGAGACCATTGCTACAATGGGAACAAGAAAATCTCTCCAAATGCTCTTGAGGTCATCCCCACCAAATGCTTCTTTGAAGCAAGAGATATTAAATCCTCATTATTCATCGTTTTTTCCAATTGTGTAAAGTTTTCTTCGAAGACTCAATAATGAGCCGTTCTGGTGGCCTCAATAATCCCTATTTGACATACCTCATTCAAAGGCCCTCCCATAAGCAAAGCTTAGCTAAACACATGCATGATATTCATATGGTTCATTTGGCTATCCTGCAATGCAAAGGTTTTCTCCAACGTTGAATCTTCCCACGCCATCAGTACGTAGATCAAGTTTTTCTCTTTCTCAGTAACTCCTCTCTTCCGCATTGGTGTCTTTCCCAACTGAATTTTAAGCTCTGTCTCGTGCTTCTCGTTAAGATAGTGTAGGGCTATTATCATTTTAATTTTCAGTATATTATCTTTCTTTAAATTTTGTACTTGTGTATACTCTCTTTTTTTTCTCAAAAAGTAGTATGAGCATCACAAATGTTATGAAAATCATATTCTTCCCTAGTCAAAAAAAAATTTTTGGAGCCTTCAATAATATATGCAATTTTGCTGATAAAATAAATAATCAAAACACTCATTCTAAAATTGAAACCTAACCATTTGTGTTGTGATCACTGATCACCCACCTAACAAAGAATTAAAAAGAAATGAAGGCAAAAAATTTAGAGGAATAATTGGAAAAGTGAAAATTAGGGATCAACCAAAAGAAAGGGTGAAGGATGGGGTGGAAGAAAGAATAAGAGAAGCTTAAAATGTGGCCATGTTTCACAAGTTCCAAGTCCACTTTAGCTTCCATAAGTATTACCCTCTAAGTGCTTGCTTGGTAACAAATTCTGTAGCTGAAAGTTGTTGCCACATCATCTCACTTCCAGCATATTGGTCCTGCAGTTGTTTAACAAAAAACTGCAAACCACAGCTTCCAACAAAAATGGGTACTGTGCAGCTGGAAGCTGTGATTTTCCCATAGCTGAAGTTTTGGTGCTGCAGGATACTATAGCAGCTGCAACACTTGGTGAAAGACAATGCTACTCTCAAGTGCTTGTTGGCTTCCAAAGCAAGAGTTCCTCATATCACTTCCATTTCAA
>JAYMTF010006026.1:0-10793 GCA_036897485.1 Pelargonium nanum
AGAAGCCGGAGGATTGCCATGGAAAAAGGTTTGGAATGCTCGGGTCCAGGGGAAAGTTAAACACTGCATATGGAGGGCTTTATCGGGTTGCCTTCCGGTCAGAGAACGTCTCGTTTCTAGACGTGTGGAGGTCCCCTTGGTGTGCCCGAGATGCGGTATGTTTCCCGAAACGATCAATCATGTTTTGTTTAAATGCTCTTTTGCTTTATTAGTATGGAGGAGGGTTGGTATGGAGGGAACCGCGCAGAGTACGAATTCGGTAGGGGAATGGATCGATTCGATTGGCAATAGGAATGAGCCGGATTTAGTTGAGAGAGCGATGTATATTGGTTGGAGCATATGGAAGTCGCGTAATGAGGGGGTATGGAAACAAAATTGGTTAGGTTCGGAAGAAACACTCACAATGGCTCTTTCAATGTGAGAAGCGTGGTCGACTATGCATAATCATGAGACCCGGGTTGTAGGAGCTGAGCCGATTGACAAATGGTCTAGTCATGATGATCCCTTTGTCAAAATCAATACAGATGGGGCTGTTTTTGCAAATCAAAACCGGACAGGGGGAGGTTGGCTGGGTCGGTCGGCTATGGGTACATGTGTAGGAGGTGGTCAGGTCGGTTGGTCGGGTACGGGTGAAGCAGAGGAGGTCGAAGCTGCTACAGTAAAGGAAGCGATGAGTTGGGCTATTTCGAAGAAGCTAACTCACGTGATTGTAGAGTCGGATGCAAAGTTGCTTGTGGACACAATAAAGACCGGAGGGGAAGGTTTTCCTAGTGCCTTGGGTCTTATTTATAATGATATTCAAAATTTATCTGGTTATTTTACTTCTATTAGTTTCTGTTATGTCCCTAGAAAATGTAATAGGATAGCTCATATATTGGCTAGAGATAGTGTCGAGATAGATGGAGTTGTGCTATGGGACGGTATGCCAGATAATGGGGCAGCCAGAGAAGCTGTAATTCGGGAATTTTTGATGTAATAAGAAGTACTAGCATATTTCCTTCCAAAAAAAAAAAGTAATTGAGTGACACATATCATTCAATTGAAGCATCAATTGAAAATTGGAAGTGACACATGTCATTCAATTGGGGTGATGCTTGGGAATTATATATCTATATTAGATATCATTAGTTCAGGCTAGACTCTCACTCTTTTAAAATGTAGACTATATTATAGTACAATGTCATATACGAGTTATTTACTAATAATTATAAATATCACAGCAATCAATAAATGAATCGTATGAAGTGTTTTAAGAGAAAACCTTTTAGATTTGAAATTGCAACTCTCACACTTTTTTATCATATCGGTTGGCGAAATGAGAATATAAAATAAAAAAATTAAAATTGTGTTTGAAAATTTAAAAGTCTTGGAAACAAATGTTTTCAAATTGCATTGTTCACGGTTGAAATACATAATCTTTTATATTTAAATTTTGTTTGGTGTATAGTTATGTTAAGTTTCTTTTGTCATTTCTCATTTGCAAACACAAATTAAATATGTACATACAGTACTTGATAATGTGAAATTTCAAAAACAAATATAGGAAATATTAATATTGTATTTGCTCGGTCATAGCTTATGAGTAAAATAATGAGTAACAACAGTGCCTTTCGATGATGTTATTAGTAGTTATGATGCGCCGATTGTGAGTCGATTGTGAGAAGCCTAGTTCAGGTTGTTGATGCCTCAAAATGAGAGAGCATAAAAAAAAAAAAGAAACTAGGTGGATTTAGAGCAGGTTTTGTGATATGTGCCCCCGACTTGTTCCCAACCCCTTGCATCTCCTTTCTTTTTAATTTCAGGTTGTGTTTGACAACATGGATTTTATTTGAAATTTGAAATGTTGTATTTCAAATACAAAATGTTTGAGAAATCTTAGAATTTCAAATGACAATGTAAGAGTTATCATTTAAAACCTCATGTTATAGGCATGTTTTTAATGTTGTTAAAATTTAAGTCAAATCCAGCATTTCAAATGAAATGTTGGTTCCCAAACACACCATCATTTTATTTGACATATATCAACTCTTAAAAAAAATGAATGTTTAGTTTTTTCTAAATATATTAAATAAAATATTAATTATACACAACAATAATTTTGCTTAAACGATTAGAAATAATTCATATTTAAGCTTTAAATAAAAAAAATATAATATTATTTATTTAATATATCATGTTCAAGATGGATTATAGTTGCTCCCCAACCTCGCCATGTACTTTGTTCGGGTCGGTCCCAGAAGTCCCCGAGTCTGTATATGACTCAATAAACACCATTAGCCCTTAAAGTTCTGAGGCAACATTAATAATTGAACTTGAACAAGAATAGAAGCCAAGGGTTTGCAACAAGAGATGAATTTCTTGGCAGTTGTATGAGAAAGACCTTGCATAAAATGCAAAAGAACCACTAATTTACTAGTACAAGCCTTGATTACAGGCAAAATTCTGATAATGTGTTTGTCACATATTTGAACATTAAACAACCCTTTTTTCAAATTTCACTTGCAAGGCAAAAATACAACATGGTTGCTAATCAATAGCCATGGCTTCCGAGCCCCAAATTGGATCCTCCATCCCATTCTTTGGTTCCTCAAACGCCATTCTCATCTCCTCGACCATACTCTTCTGCTCCTCCTCGATGGTGTTCTGCAACTCATCCACCTGAACACGAGCGAGCAACACTAGTCATCAGATAGATTCATTGTATTGTATGATACGGTGTAACTCAAGAGAATGTAAGCTGTGTTAAAACTAGAAACACCAATTAATAGCGTCATTCGTTTAAGTTCGTGACATATTTTGTCTTTCTTTCCGAATAGAACACTAGGGACCAGTTTGTGCCGGATTAGAGTCTGTCTAGCTTTTAAGGTAATTTCGGAGACTTGCCAAGGTTACAGAAGACATTTCCATGCCTCACAATCAGATGCAGTTGACCTTGTTTGATTGAAGCTACTCTCAGACAAATTTGAGCAAACATAGTTTTGAGTCCCGACGCCTTAAGGCCAGAAATTATGCAATGAAACATTCCTAGAAATATGCGATGAAACACTTTAATTTGTTCAAGCTCACTGATAGGCCAAGTTATTCTAAAGTGTATATTCACCAAAAAAATGTAAACTATTTGCGAACAAAATATTTACATGCCATGGATCTTAAAGCAACAATATCAATACCACATCAAGGAGAAAGCATAAGCACATGAAATCAGACACTAAAAATCCAGTTGACGCCACAAGGACGAACACAAAGAGCTTGAGTCAACTGACAGCATACTGCAACTTTTGCTCAGTCTTACAAGCGATTTCTTAGAGACCTCTATGAACTAAACTCAAATAACCACACAATAATGACAGAAAGAGAGAAGAAAAAAAAATATACTTCTCTTAACAATAAGGTGAGGAAATTTGACTCACCTGAATAGAGGAAATGATATTCGAAATTTAGATGAATGTTTATAAATTAAAAGCTACCATTAACACTCACAGTTCATAGATGCAACAGGGGATGCAATGAGAAAATTTTCATAGCAGTGCTATAGGCAAGACTCCGCACGAATGACAATCATAGGTAGGGTTGTGAGTTTAAAATTTGATCATAGAAATTGATATTTTGGCATGGCCAAAAGAACCCACAAACAAAATTATTCTGGTGAAATTCTTCATATTGACTTGAAAAAAGACAATGAAAATGACTAAATTAATGGAGACAGAAACAAGTACCGTATATTTTTCAATCTTAAGAAAATAAAGCAATAGCAAAACCAGACAGTGAATG
The DNA here is from genome assembly GCA_036897485.1 of Pelargonium nanum. Taxonomy (NCBI): domain Eukaryota; kingdom Viridiplantae; phylum Streptophyta; class Magnoliopsida; order Geraniales; family Geraniaceae; genus Pelargonium; species Pelargonium nanum. The sequence goes on from JAYMTF010006026.1 coordinate 3,772, forward strand.
GATTGCCACATACCACGTGCAACAGAAGAGCAAATTGTTTCTTGCGAAGCTCCAGCATCCTTGATCCAGCTGTATTCTCTGCCTCCAGCGCCGCAATCTCTTTCTCTAGATCTGTTATTATCTTCTGCGTCTCTGATCGTGGTGGCTGCATGGCAATCAATTTTCTGATGGTCTCGCACTCTTCCTTGTGCTGCCTCTCAATCTTGCTCTCTTCAAGTTGTTTTTTGAGATCTTCTATGTCAGCTTGTGCCTGCGAGATTTGACTGTTTATTTCTTCTTTTAAATCATTGAAATTGTCCTTCTCTCTGACGTTTGCATCGATAACTGCTTTGCTCTTAAGAAGTGGAATCTCAAATGTCGACAACTCCTGTAAAAATGCTCGGGAAAACTTCTCGCAATCGTTATAATTTTCTTCGTCCTTGTCAATCTCGAGGAAGAAAGAGGTGAACTTCTTCTGAAGTTTCTTCAACGGGGGTTCACCCCTGGTGGTTGTTGTGCGGGTGAGAAGCCTATGCTTTATGATTATGTCATCTTCGGCCGGTCCAAAAGCATAGTTTGCTGCCACTGCTTCGCCCTTGCCAGAAATTTTCCTTCCTTTTGCCAACATCTAGACAGCTGAACACTACTTCAACAATTCAACCCTGCATTACGGGTTTATGAAAACATCTATAAGCAAATGGCATGGAAAACAATGATACGGAACTTCATATTTTTGGATGGAGAACCAGATAAAAGAAATAGATCAAACACCAGATAAATGCCAACAATCGGAACTGATGCAAGAAAATCAAAGGTAAAATCTTTAATAGCTTATGACCGAAACCATTTGTGGAGCGTAGGGAGATTAGCAACACCATGAAGAAAGGTAAGAGAACTCAGTTAGGAGAGACTGGAGGAGGTTTGGGGTTAGGGTTTTTTTTTAGCACAAACCCTAAAATTCTCAATCTGTTTTGGTTCTTTAGCCTTGTTTTCTCAGCAACCAAACAAACAAAGAGTAATGAAACCATAAACTGAGCTCAAAATTGAGGCTTACCTCTGTATATTAGAGAGAGAGAGAGAGAGAGCACAATGGCACAAACCCTTGGAATCAATTAACGGTTCCTGAAACCTAAAGGGGGCTGCGGAAACAGATTGGTTGCGGGTCAGGAAGGTAAAGCCCAAAGCCATTAACATTTTGTTATTTATTTATTTATTATTTGATTATCTATTTTTACAAGAACAAGGGCTTTACATTTCCTAAAGGCAAAAAAACATAGGAAATTTTGTGAATTTACTGTGTTCTCTATACATCTATAATAACAATGTCTGGAACAATATCTGAGAGAAAAGGAAAAAATATGTGTGTAACAAAAAAAAGTAGAAGAAAAAAATATGAAAAATCCTCTTTCTCATCAAGATCATGATTAATACTTTGGAAGAGAGCACTCCTTGGGAAGATTGTCTTGGATGTAGCACCTTAGAACCCAATCACTTCCACACAATAATGAAAACTACAGCAAAGTAAATTTGAGATTTGAATATTTGATATGTATCACAACAACAACTACTACAAAAATCTATACAAAAACCAAAAAGAAGAAGTGCAATTTCGTATATTTAGAAGGATACCCTAATGAAAAATAGATCAAACAGGCCAAGACGATAAACGGTCAATTTTTTTAACTAATGACCAATACCCATTTCAATGAGATTGAGAACCCACCTAGTTCTTGGTTTGTCTATGCTCAAGCAAGCTCAAAAGCATAGTAGGATGATATAAAACAGCTAGTAGCTTAGGAACCATTACCATTACCAAGTACTTCCACAAAAACATGAAATTTACAGCTTTGACAAATAACAATGTAGCATTCAAAGTCACAACAAAGTAAATATGGGATATGATATGTTTCGCAACAGCCAAATATCTATACAAAAACAAAACAAAAATGTGCAGTTCCATGTTTTTAGATGGAGACCCTAATGATAAATTAGATCAATTAGAAGGTCAATGCCAACAATCAACACCGATGAAGGCAATCAAAGGTCGATTTTTTCAACTAGTGACCAATACCCTTTAAATTTTAATGAAAACCCAACACAGTTCTTGACTCGTTCGAGCTCGAGCAAGCTCACTTACAAGACAATCAAGTAGCGGAACCTAGCACAAGAAAATTCCATAAATCTAGAAAAATTGGAGCATAAACAAAATCTGGAAATCGAAACTGAGTTTTTACCTGATTGTTGGTGACGAACGGCGAGTCGAGCAAAAGGGTTACGAACTGAGAGGCAAACGAGAAGTTCCTCTTCTTCTTCGATTGGAGAAAGAGAAACACACAGACACGGTGTGCTTGGTCGATTAACGACTGTGTGCAGGTTGGGACTTAGGTTGTGATTCCTTGAAAAGAAAGGGGTAATTTCGTCAAAGTTGTTCCAAATGCTCAAAAGCTGCGTTTTGGAAGAAACGACATGGGATGGTCAATGATTTGTGATAAAATAAAAGAACTAAAGTCCAGATAGGTCCCTGAACTTTTAAAAAACCATCGTTTTAGTCCCTGAACTTTGAATAAACCACTTAAGTCCTTGTACTTTGAGTTTAGGGGTCAAAAATAGTCTCCACAGTCACTTGGAGTTAACTCACCGTTAACTATGCTGACATGGTATTTAAAAATAAATAAATAATAAAATAAAAATATGACGTGGTGCACACGTGTAAAATTTTAAATTTTAAAATTAATTTTAAATCTAAAATGAAACATGTCATTTTTTAATTGGTAAAAGATAGTGCAATATTACAAATTTACCCTTTATAGTTTGCAACTTATTCAATTGTATCATCATCCTCTTCCAATCTTTCTCTTCCATTTAAATCTGTCCCACCACTGATCTCGCGATAATCCAAGCATCACTTCAGTTGTCGCCGCCTCTTCTGTGATGCCGATGGTGCTCGATAACATATCACCACGTTAGCTGCGACCCAATGCAAAGCCCCATGAATGAATCATTGGATCCAATAATCCCTTTCCCAAATACAATATGTTGTACAAAATCTGCATTCATTGTCCTCCACGACCCCTCATTGATTGAGTACACCTCCACCAGATGAGGTAACAGGTCCTTAAACATTTCCTGCTGGTATAAAATCATCACCACCTTGTAGTCATTTTTACAAGAATCGAACCCGAACCCCACCATCAACATGAAAAGGCCGATGATGGCGAAGGTGAACTGGGGCCTGGGAAACAGAAGGAACTTGTGGATCAATGGGTTCTAGAGAATGATGATATTGGTGAAGCCATAAATGGTGTCGTCGGAGAGACATACCAAACAGTGGAGGGAACCCACCACCGACCGCACATTGAATTTAGGATTCTGATTTTAGAAATTGTAAGGTCGGTTATGAGATAGAAGTTAAAATTGGAGAAGAAGATTGGAAGAGGAAGATGGTACAAATGAATAGGTTGCAAACTATAAAGGGTAAATTTGTAGTATTGCACTATCTTTTACCAATTAAAAAATGACATGTGTCATTTTAGATTTAAAATTAACTTTAAAATTTAAAATTTTACACGTGTGCACCACGTCATATTTTTATTTTATTATTTATTTATTTTTAAATGTCACATCAGCATAGTTAACGGTGAGTTAACTCCAAGTAACGGTGGGGACTATTTTGACCCCCAAACTCAAAGTTCAAGGACTTAAGTGGCTTATTCAAAGTTGAGGGACTAAAACGATGACTTTTAAAAGTTCAAGGACTTATCTGGTCTTTCATCCTAAAATAAAATCCTTTTGAGAACCGTAAATTGAAATGAAAGAAGGGGAAATTGCATATGACCCCTATTAACTATTGACTTAAATCACATGACTCCCTTGTTCTTTTTTTCAAATCAAATAACCACCACAACTATGCTACAACCTTTCCATCCGTTAAATTTAACGGAAAACCATAATGGCGGCTGCGGCGGCTGGCAACTCCTCAGCGGTTACGGCAGTTGGGCAGGTTCGTTCGGCGGCGCAGACAGATGATTCAAGTACTGGGATGTCTGCGGAAGAGGAGGATATCCTAAGTAGGTCGACAAAGAAAGTAAAATCTGCTGGTAAAGTTGACGAAGTAATGGCTGACGGGGGCGATGGCAAGGAGGGACAGATGCCAGATGCTCCAGTTCCGGTTGTGGAGGGTATGGAGGAAGATGTTGTTGAGGAAGACCTCCCTTTTCATCTGGATGATCATCCAAGCATGTCGTTTTGGGATAAGCTCATGGTGTTTAAACGTAAGAAAGAAGCCATGAGACGCTAGTTCAAGGAGCGCTTCCCGAAAACTGACCCTATTGAATATTTTACCAAGGATGGTTTCCCTGCTCTGAAAATTCCAGACAACCGTAAGGCTTCATTCGTTGTTCCCTGGAAGGATTGTCTCATAATCAAACTTCTCGGATGCTCCTTAGGATGGAGGGTGATGATGGACCAGACGTGTAGATTATGGAAAACGCAGGGTGAATATGAACTCATTCCACTTGCGGATGAATATTATATTGCAAGATTTTAATTATTCCAAGATTAAAAACACGTGATGGAGGAGGGTCCATGGATGATTTTTGGGTATTACCTGACGGTGAGACCTTGGATCCCAGACTTTAGCCCCGGATACGAATACTTTTTTGAAAACCTTAGTATGGATTCGGTTTCCAGGGCTACATATGGATTACTATAATGAAGACATGATGATGGCAACAACTCATTTGGTTGGCAAACCGATGAAGGTTGATGTGAACACTAAGATGACATGCATGGGCTATTACGCGAGGGTATGTGTGGAGGTATATTTGAGTAAACCTCTGGTGCCGAAGATTTGGTGGAGTAATTTCTGGTAACCCGTGGCGTATGAAAGGATCCACTTGATATGTTTTACTTGTGGTAGGGCTGGTCATCAAGACAAACAGTGCATCCATGCTGCGTTGGCTGGAATTAAGTCGTCGACGGGAAACAATGGTGGGGATCAGGGTCCAAAAGATGGCAAGAAAGGTAAGGAAGTTGTGGTGAGTCAGCCAGAAATTGGGGCTCAGCAGGCAGGTACGAATGAGCGCGTACAACTGCATACAACCGAACAAGGCACAATTGATAAGTTGGTGGGGAAAAGGTCCGAATATGGGGCGTGGATGGTGGTTACGCGGAGAGGTCCTCGCCGGAAGGTTGGGACAAGGAGTGCCACCACTCAAGCAATTAGAACTCATGGAAATGGCTCTTCGGGGTCCTAATTCGCAGTGTTGGTAGAGGAGAAGGGCATCCAACATGGTCCAAAAGATGAAATCATGCTAGAGGCTAAGCAGGTTGTCGAAAAGGGAAGACCCAAAAGTGTGAATGTTTTGAACTCGGGTGGCAGGCACAAAATAACCAAAGAGGTTGAGGAGAATGTTAAAATTTTTGTGGGACAGGCCCAAGCTAATGGCCCAGTTCAGCCCATTGGCCCGATTCGGTCGAATGGCCCGGTGCAATTAAATGTCCCAGTCACCTCTCATGGTTTAGAGCAGTCGAAGGGCCCAGCAAATTTTGGTAATTATAGTCAGAAGTATAAGGATTTGGGGTCCCAAATGAGGGCTAGTAAGGGAGGAGATGTGGAACCTCGGGGAAGGGCTATAGTGCGTGGTGGTCGTCTGGGTTTTGTGGCCGGAGGTCGCGATGGAGTAGAAGGATGGGGTCGGGGGGCAGATATTTCTCTCCTCATATGCCATGGGCTGGTTCGGCCGCCAGATTCTCTTCTCAGCCCGATCACGAAGACACTGCAGTCAATTGGAACGGAATTATTATCGTCTTCGCAAGCTATTGTGGGTTTGAGATCGATTCAAGCAGATGTTTTGGCTCAACAGTTGGGACCGGAGGATACCCAGACCTCCACTCAGCAGGTTAGTCTTAATTAATGAATTATATATTCTGGAATTGTAGGGGAATGGAGCTTAAATCGAAAGTCCCAGTTGTTCGTGAGTTGATTCGGGTTCATCGGGTTGATTTATTAGTTTTGTTTGAAACAATGATCAACGGGGATAGGGTTGACTCTGTAATTCGTAAGTTAGGTTTTGATTCTTTTTTCAAGATGGATGCTAATGGTAGAACGAGGGGCATCTCGTGTTTACGGAATAGAAATAATTTTCAGGTTTCTGTTGGTGGTAGTGCAGCGCAAATTGTTCATCTTATTATTTTTGTCCCAGGCGAGCATGAATGGCTCCTCTCATGCGTTTATGCTAGTCCACACTTGGATAACAGGCGTCTCCTGTGGGACGTGTTGGCCGATATGGCTGGAAGGGTTCACGTGTCGTGGGTGGTTGTCGGCGATCTAAATGAAATTATGTTCAGCCATGAGAAGTTGGGGGCAGGCCGATAAGTAGACCCATAATCTCCAAGTCGGGGAATGGATTGATGTTGGGCAGCTGATTGATTTGAGTTTTTCAGGTCCGCGCTTTACGTGGACAAATTCGCAGCAGGGTTCTCAAAGAATAATGTGCCGCCTGGATAGGGTGTTAGTGAATGACAGTTGGAGGTGGTTGTTTCCAGAGGCTCATGTTCGCCATCCGCCCCGGGTTGCGTCGGATCATAACCCAGTCCTGTTAGTGTTGAGACCGAGTAGAGGGTTGGTTGGTCGACGTCTGTTTCGCTTCGAAGCAATGTGGATGGGCCATGAGGGAATTAGGGAAGTGGTGAAGAAAAATTGGGCTTCTGATTCGAGTTCGAGTTCGTTCCGGTCGTGCTTGGATGCTCTCAAACCGGCCTTGGAGGAGTGGAATAAGAACGTCTTTGGGAATGTTGGCAAGATGAAGAAGACTCTGATTAGAAGGATTGAAGGGGTTCAAAGAGAGCTTTTGCAGTCGAACTCGAAATCGTTGGCTCGTCTTGAGAAACGTTTAAGGCAAGAGTATGAGGATGTCTTGATTCGGGAAGAATAGCTTTGGTTCCAGAAGTCTAGACAAAATTAGACCTTGCTCGAGAAAAGGAATACAAAGTTCTTCCATTTGTCTACTATGAATAGACGCAAAAAGAATAAGGTGTTGATG
>JAYMTF010006027.1:0-10792 GCA_036897485.1 Pelargonium nanum
CAAGAGCTCAATATTACTTCGGCACAATCGGTACACTTACCGAACACGTGCCATTGGCCTGCAACATTACAAAACATTCTTCACATTTAATGGGACTAATGAAACTAAAAGATATTTTATAAGATAGACTAGCAAATATAAACTGCTTACAGATCCAATTATACCTTAAAGTTGCCAAGATCTTTAATATCATAGAAGTACTTGATATTTTGCTCCATGCAAAAATCTCTCAAAATATCCACATTATGATTTGCACGTTCGTCGGTTGTGAATATATAATGATCAGGTATTATAACAAGCTTTTCACGATCCCAAACCTATAATTTCAATATGTACAAGCCATTCGGAAATTTCAGATAGAAATAGAGAACGGATATGATATGCACATTCGAAAAACCAATAAATAAAGAAATAGAGAATCCAATACCAAAATAGACATGTATTCAAACTCAATGCATAGCCATAACAATGTTAAGATGAGATCAAGTCGATATTGGGAGAGGAAAGAACTTTGGAGCGCAATATCTCACAAAGAAATAAAGAGCCAACACAGTGAACAAAGTCTCCCCAACTACATTCAATACCAAGTAGTGTTCCTTATTGTTTTCACATTACATCCAAAATTAGAGAACCTTAACACTAAACTGGTTATCAAACTGGACACACAGTGGATCAAAATCAAAATTTACCAACCCTTGAAAGTTCAAAGTTCAAACTTGTTAACACACAATCTAACAGTACATAATTCCAAAAGAAGAACATAGTTACAAACAGAATTATAAAATAAAATTTTCAAATAAAAAGCTCATCTTTGTGATGACATTGTGACAATCTAACCTTAGCATTCTGGCCAAACTCCTTCTTGAAGATTCCAATGGAACCAGGTCCACAAACATCATGGGTCATCAGAATATCAACGTTAACCCAGACATTCTCACCAGGGCTCAGCCGGAGTTTCTCAGAGGCCTTGGCTAGTATCTTCTCGGTCATCGTCATTGCAGTTTTCACCTGCAATTACTCAATCGAAAACAACCCATCAGAGAAAAGCAAAAATCTCTCGCACCCATTAATGAACACCACCAAATCAACAGAGGGACACCGAACCGAGCCGGTGGTGGCTGGGCTGCGCTCCGATTGCTGTGGAGCTGCGACGGAAAAGATCTTCATGAGAACAGTTTTGTTGCGCTTCTGAGCTAAAAACTGGGATGGAGAAGAGAAAGCGGAGGAACCCACATCTTTCAAATTTTGAAACATGGGTTAGTGAATTTGTCAGCAAAAATGAATATTGATCAGACTATGAAGAAGAAAACCTTGAGGAAAGGTGAGGATGGAAGAGGAGCAATGGCAGAGGACGCCATTGTTAGGTGGTTCTGTTGTGTGCAGTGGCTATACTTTACTGTGTGTCAGCAGAAACAAAATTGGGAGGCGGCGGTGGAACATTTCAGAGGAAGTGCGTGTCGAACGGACAGGTTGAGTACAAGTGGAATGGCCATTGAAAGTACGGGCCCCACTAATAAAATTACTCCAAAAAAAATGCGAAATAAAATTGGGGACTTAAAGACTAACACATCCCGACAAAGCTGATAAAGACTGAATATCTAACTGACTTGTGTGCCACTCAGTTCATTAATCCGCGAATAAAAAATTCACACTACTTAATTGAGCAACATTGGTTAAACATCATGAATAATCAAACCAAATGCACTGAAATTCTCTCAATAGACTTGAATAATCAAGTTGAAGACACTAGATTCCTCTTTCAGCCTGAAGAGCACGAACAACTGACAATCATTGTACCTAAAGCTCGCGTGAAGTGCTCTACCAACCGTCTTTCGCCACTATCAGGTCAACCATCTGATTCAGTAGCAAATTCGAATGCAGATCTGAGAGCTCCGACCAAACCACTACCTTCCAAGCCACCTTATCATTCTCTTCAACCGACTCCTGCTGCCATGCTTGCACACCAATAAAAAAAACTCACCGTGAATGTTTGTGTCCTAAACGCCGATACCATAAGCTCAAATCACCATGTCGTTGTGCCTCCAATCCATGCTTTTGTTTACTCTAGATAGTATCTTCATACACATAATTCTTATCACAATCAACTCCCTCGACGATAAATCTCGCATCACACAAAATAATTGACAAAAAAAATTATTGTACAGTTTAAGTCATTCGTCAATTTGGTAACAAACATTAAATTAAATCAGAATTGTGCCATCACACGAACTTTCTCCAGCGTAAGTTTGCCATCAATTGATTCAACCATGCTCTGCCTAAACTAATGATATGCTCTCCGCTCAGTTTCTCCATCTTCCATCCTGATACAACAGCCACCATCTTATCTTCTTCTTCGGTGGCTCTGGCCGCCGGAGATCCCTTCCTCCTCCTCTCTCCTTCCTCTTCTTTTCTATCCCTTTCTTCAAATCTATATTCAAAGACCAGCATATCAACATAGTTGCAAAAATCAAATCCATTCTCTTCCTCAACACCATGACCTTTGTCGGATCTCCTTTCCTCTGTTTAAAATCTCAACACCAACAGCATTCCCCTCCCATCTATCTCTCACAGCCGCCATGGCTTTGCCTCATCCACTCTAACTTTCATCCTTAGTCATTGCAAAACCAGCAGCACACGTTGCACCACTGTGCTCAAACACCTCCATGGGTCTAAATACATGTGCCACCGAAAACTTCAATGGTCATCACTGACCACCTTTTTGTATCTTCAACTGCAAAAACTTCACCTTCATTTGCAGCGTAAATGACCTCATGAATATCACCGACCGCCTCTTTCAGCAGCAACCAACAATGCTCCAGTCTAACTCAATTATTATAGTCGGCGATCTTTCGTCGTCTCCACATTATCGTATGACAATCCTTCGGTGTCACATTTCCAACTTCACCATTTTTGTCATCACCATTTTCAGCCATTCCACTGAAGTTTCGGCAAAAAAAAATCGGTATTCACATCCGTGACTTCTGGAGTACCATTCAAACGTCTCGGGCAGCTAACTCTCATTAATGAATTTATCTGGGGAATCACACATCCTCTCTCCTATCACTCATTTTCCTTTGTTTTTTTTCTAGACAATTTTCGTGTTTTCAACATATGCATGGTCTCAATAATGTAATCTCTTTCATTTTCCATTGGAGCTATTATTGCTCCTTTCACTTGTGCTTTGTTTTTTTTATTTGAATTAATAAACAAAGTATCGCTTGTCGATAAAAAAAATATAATAAATGTACATGATCTTAGCATGAGATGCTATGATCATCTCCAATGTTACTATGTATTTGTGAAAATCTTTATACTGGAATAGAGACAATGTCATTTTAGTACTCAACAAACTTTGAAAAAAATCACATTAGTGCTCACATAAAAATTTAGCTCAATTTGATGTTCAATTGAAATGTTAGGGTCAAACTAGTACTCAAGATTATTATTATTTATAATTTTTAAATCTAGAACTGTGCCTCTCTTTCTCTATGTCGTTCTAATAGCGAGTTTTGCTTTAATAACAAGTTAGGGTTTTGTTAGGTTTGCAGATTCACGGCGTATATTCGCGGTATGTTTTTTGGTTGGCGTTCGGGGCATGAAGAGACGATTGTAGAAAAGGAGAAGGTGGTGATCTGGTCAAGGTCATCAGATCAGACTCCGAGTTTGTTGTCGGATCAGATGGCATACACGATGGTGACGAGAGGCGGTTGGCAAAGCGCTCCACGTGGTCGGCTTAAACTTCAAGTGCAATTGTTGTCAGTTGTTCGTGCTATTCAGGATGGAGGGGAGGATTTTAGTGCCTTCAATTTGATTATTCAAGTTGATGGGGAGGATTTTAGTGCCTTCAATTTGATCATTCATGATGATTTAGCCATTGTGGCTCATCACAGTTTTCTATTTTTGGTTGGTCTGCGAACCGAGTGGCCCACGAGTTAGTTAGGTGTCAGTCTCTTAGTCAAACTTGTCCTTTTATCGTCAAATTTGAAGTATTAATAAAATATTAGTTCTTTGTGTTCAAAAATAATAATTTTTAAATCTATTATTTTAATTTGATATTATAAAAGTTATCGAAAATTAATTAAATTTAGTATTTTGATACTTCATTTTTTTCATTTTTTTTCGTTTTTATCCCTCTTCATAATTTCATTATTTACATAATAAATATATGTTTCATATTTATCAAATTATTTTAATAATTATGTTTACCGCGTAGTGCATATTGAAAATACTCGTAAAAATTGTTTAGATATTCAAAACTGTACTTGTTATGTTGATTTGGACCCTCAAACGACTTCATTTGGTGTCGACACTTGTTCCGTTGAATTTAAGAGGTCATTGTATTTAAATGTCCATTGTAGTGGAGTAAAATATTCATTATTTTGATTTACACAATACACGTTACCACTTTGATAAATATTCAAATTTTTATTAGCTACTTCCATTTTATAATTCTTATTATGAATATGAAAAATTAATTGATAGTGTAAACATAATTAATAAAATAATTTGATAATTTCAATGAGAAAACGTTTTTTTAAGGGTTGATGAGAAAACGTTAAATATGAAACATTAATTTATTGTGTAAATAATGAAATTATGAACATGGATAAAAATGAAGATTTCGAAAGAATGAAATATTAAAATATAATCTTTTACTCAATTTTGGTAACTTTTTAAATATGAAATTAGGATAATAAATGGAAAAAATTAATAATAAAAATATTGAGTACTAGTTTGGGTCTAAAATTTAAAATCGAGTATCAAATTGAGCTAACTTTTTACGTAAGCACTAATTTGATCTTTTTAAAATTTCTTGAGTACTAAAATGACTCATGTCTCTATTTTTTTTACTTCTCAAATTATGCCTCGCTATTTTAAAGTGTCATGATTTATGTAGTATAGTCAAAACAATGAGACAAACAATTCAATCTCTCTAGCATTTTATAACAATGAGCAAATTGCAAATAACTCTTATGGGATTATCACTTAAAGAGGATAACCCCGTATACTTTCAAACTTGGTATATAACCCCCTGTACTTGTCATTTAACAGTTTCGTCAGTTAAATCTATCTGAAACACTCTCTTTTTCATCACATGCATTGCACGCCTCTAATTGTTTTCAAAATACCAATTTTGCCCTTGCTAGTGTTGTTCTTCATTGTTTGAAGTTTTCGGCAACCAAAAACTTCAATAGTTGCCGGAAACTTCAACAATTTCATCAAACCAAAAATCAATTGAAGCCCTACAAAATCAATTGAAACCCTAAAAAATCAAACCAAAAATCAATTGAAACTCTCAATTTTTAAACCAAAAATTGAACCAATTTTTTAACCAAAAAATCAAACCTTGGTTCTAGGTTCCGGCTGGACTTCGGCGATTGGGCTCACGGCTGGACTCCGGCGTGGGTCTCGGCTGAGACGGTGGTGCTCCAAATCGATGATGGTTGAGAGGAGATCAGATCTGGAGGAGCTCCAGATCGACGATGGGCATCGAGTCGTGCCCGGAGATGGTTGTGCCGATGGAGATCTGGTTCGAGTTTGAGATATGGTTCGTCGCCGGCAGAGATCTGGACGTGCGTGGCCGGAGCTGTCGTTGTAGCCGTCGCCGTCGCCATCGCCATCGTCGTGCATTGTCGAAGCTAGAGCGGTGCAGGAGTTGGGTTCATGTCAGCCACCATCCGCCATCGCCAGCGCTCGCCTTCGTGGATGTCTCGGCCGTTCTTGCTGGACCGGAGGAGACGGGCGTGGTCGCCGAAGACGAGCGTGCCCAGCAACGACGATTAGAGAAGAAGACCCATTTTTTATATATAAAAAAAATTAATTGAACTTAAGGGCCTGTTTGGTTGTTAAAAAAGTATTACTTAGGGGTATTTTTGCCTTTTCGCATATTCAACTAACGGTGTCATGACAGAAACTCCGAATGGAAAGTACATGGGGTTATATGCCAAAATTGAAAGTACACAAGGTTATCCGCTTTAAGTGATAACCCCAAATGGGTTATCTGCAATTTTCTCTATAATAATTTATGAACTATCACATAACTATGTCCCACAATCACCAACGTTCAAAAAGAAAAAGAAAATGTCCCACAATCACCAAAAGAAACTAAGACTGCGTTTGATCGTATGAATTGGATAACTATTGATTAAATTACAATGATGGATTACGACAGATAAGAAATTCAATGGATAAGCTACTATGCATTCCAACGTTTGAAGTATGAACGGATAATAAATCGAATTTGATATGATTTCATTAAATTTTACCAAATTACCCTCCATTAGTATTTTAACGTTGTTTTTATAAGCAAACAGTACTTTCATTAATGAACCCAAAATGGGAAAATAAAAGTAAAGAATGGAGCTAATCCAAAATAAAACAAGGCCTCGAACACCAGGAATCAAAACCGAACGAAATTGAAGCATAATCAAATAAACAAGGAAGCAAAGAGAAACTGAAACTCTTGATCCGGAAAATAGCGTCTTCCGGGGTAGCAGATTTTCCATCAAAAACCAAAGCGTTCCTTGATAACCATATGAACCACATCGCAATTGGGCAAAAAATTGACCAAGCCATCAACTGACTAACCGAGCTGGGAAACATCAAATACTAGAAGGATAATAAACCATAACAATTCGTTGGCAATGCTGAGAATACAGACCACAACTCCAAGATACTGGCCCACACTTGAGTAGTCCATACAAAGTGAATTAGCAAGTGGTTGCATCCCTCCGGTCCCGAGTCCTAAAGCTGGCTTACATACTGTCGCATCATCCAAAAGCAAAACCCGTCTCCGGCGAAGAAATTCTAAACACATGATACTATTTAAAGGCTGTCAGTCATGCAACGCTTTGCATTTTAGACAGGATTTTTAACTTCCAAATCAGTTTGTGTGACGAGAAGCAAACGTGGGGTTAGCGGAATAAAGATTGTCGAAAGCTCTCTGGGTCGAAAAAAGACCTGATTGATTGTGCAGCCAAACTAACCTGTTAGGAGAAGAAACCGAGAGATTTAAGGCCGACAATTAAGAACAAAGTTGCGACAATGAGTCCACCTCCCATCCTCGAAGTGGCCGCTTGAGATGAAGGGTTGTCTTTACCACTTCGCCTCTGCCATAAAGAAAGGCATCTTCTATCCTTTGTGAGTGTAGAGAGAAAATAGGTGAGGATGAGCTTCTGAAAGAGTAGTGTCTGACGCCTAGCAGTCGAGCCAAAAGCGAGTGGTACGACCATTCCCGATCACTCAACGAAAAAAATTGCGGCCGCCTAAGTTTAAAAAATCGGACAGAAACTGCAAGCTAACCAAATCACGCACAACTACCGATGAGCAGTCCGAGAAAACGTCTTGAAAAGACCAGTATGAGCTATTCCAGTTCTATTTAGCACAAAGAACTCGCTTCCCAAGGCTATTCAACTGCGAGCTAAACCTCCACCACCATTAAACTAATAGACTGACATTAGCTAAATGTAGTTTTCGAATTCCCAATCCACCATGAATTCGTTTCAAGGTTACTTCCAACCATTTCACCTTGCAAAAGCCTCTATTCGAAGCTGACTCGACCAAAGAAAGCGCCTTTTAATCTGCTCAAGAGAATTTATAACTGATTTCAGAGCGGAAAATAATGACATATAAAACAAGGGCAACGAACATAGTGCCGAGCAAATCAAAGTGATACGACCTCCAAAGAAAATGTATCAGGCTTGCCAAAGAGCTAGACGTTTACGGAACTTTTCGATAATGACAAACCACAAGCTATTTCGACGAGGATTTCATCCTAGACGGAAACCCAAATAAGTGATCGGGAATGAAGCGATACTGCAACCCAAAATGTTAGCATGAGTGTTGAACAATTCGTCTCAGCCGTTGATGCCAATTAATCGTGACTTGGCAAAATTAATGTGTAACCCCGGCACAAGTTCAAACCCATGCAACACGAACTTCACAAAAGTAACCGAGTCCGAGGTTGAAACATCCAAGAAGAGGATTGTGTCATCTGCGAACTGCGGGTGAGAAATAGACATCCTGCCAATCCGAAAACCTGAAATATTCCCAAGTGACTCCGACTTTTGAATAAGCAAATGGAGTTCCTCCGCCACCATGATAAAGAGAAATTTTGGAAGAGGACAACCCTGCTTAACTCTCTGGGAAGACGAGAAATCTCGGGAAGGGGAATTATTAATTAACACCGATATAGAGGAAGCAAGACACCCCTTGACCCAAAGCCTAAACTTGTATCCGAAATCCATATGCGATAAGCAACGATCGATGAAAGCCCAATCAAAACTATCAAATGCTTGTTTAAAATCATGTTTAAGAACTACGGAAGGCTCACGAGATAGGCGTGCTGAATGAATAAGCTCCCCGACAATGAGAATGTTGTCCAAAATTTGGCGATCTCTTACAAAAACACATTGAATATCACTTACGTGATTATGAGTATGAGATTTTAAGCGAGATGCTAAAATTTTTGCAGTGATTTTATAGGGGCCTGATATCAAGCTAATGAGTTTCAAAATCCAATGCGTCATCGTTCAAATTTTGGATAAGATAGTATAATGGATTTCGAAATCAAATTCACTTTTATATCACTGCGATCAAACGCAACTTAAGAGCCCAAGTTATCAGGGTTTAATACCTTAGTGACCTTCCACCTATTGGAAACTGACCAGCCAGGTCCCCCAACTAAAAAAAAAGTCACGGCAGCCCCCATCTTAAAGGAAAATTGGTCAAGTGACATACACCGTTAATTTGATCTAACGTAACCGTTAGTTGGGTGATGTGACGTATGTGATAAGATTTTATAATTTTACCCTTCACACTTTTTAATTATTCCATACACAATATCTTCTTCCCCCTTCTCTCACAACCACCATACAAACAGAGCACACCTTCACATTTTCACTCTCTGCAACAGCTAACAGATCCATCTTCTTGAAAACCCCAAAACCCAAAACCTCCCAATCTCCATCAATGGCAGCGACCCAAAATTGCTATGATCCTTCTCTTCGTCGTCTCTCTACTCTCCGACGACCACCTCCTCATTTCTGGCCACCACATCAACCAGAGCGTCACAGACCAAAACTCCTTCTCCGTCGATATTTTACTCGCCGAAAAACTCAAAATCTACTCATACTCCACCAAGACCCTGACCCAACCCAACTCGTCCACCGCCGAATTGGTGGCCATTGGTATCTCTCCAATAAAAAAAATCCATTGGTGGTTAAGCCTCAGAACAAGAATATTCTCACATTTTCACTTACCTCCTCAGATGCATAGCAATAAGAACAATTTCGGGCCCGAAATCGATGATTTCATCGCGAAAATTCCACTGGTGGCCGAGCCTCAGAGCCTTCCTCTGAAAATCATGTCTCCGGAGGAGTTCATAGACCCGCTCGGCGCTGTTAGCGAAACCCTCCGAAGCAACCTCGAAAACGAATCTCAATCGAATCCGATCTATTCCTGGAATAAAGAGTGATTGTGGTAATTGAGTGTGTTTATTGTAATTTCCTTTTGTTTTTGAATTTGAAGCTAGTTTATGGAGGATTTTGTGTACACATTTGGATTATGATATGATATGGTGATTCTTTTAGCTCAAATTTAGCTGTTAGTTTAATCTCAGTTTGGTTGCTGAGAAGATGGTGGGAAATTGGGGGTAGTTTTATTGAGAGAGAACACAATATTAAAGTGAACAATTTTGATGTGCAGGAGGAATGACAATGGATGTATGTAGGAAGAGCAAGAGGAAGAAGAGGATGTGAGTGAAACAATTAATAAGTTTGAAGGGTAAAATCGTAATTTCATATTATTAAATTAGTTTTGAACTTATCAATAAGCGACACATGTCTCATTTTATTTAAATTAATATTAAAATATTTTCAAAGTGAGTCGATGAATTCATATATGTTGAAAGTGAGTTGATGAATTTATATATGCGGCACGTTCAACCCGGGCTACCACTTTTGGTTATATTAGTGAGTGTTATTGTTTTCATGATTCAGTTCAAACTTATTGTATTGGCATTCTAGTGGAGAGGGAACTAGCTGTGACGACGTTGAGACGGCGGCCGTAGGAGAAAGAGAAGCAAGTAGCAGAGATGGAGGTGTTGATCCCAAAATTCGGGAAAAGATTCTTTGGATAACTTATCCATGACGAGGATTCCACTCCAATTCCGTACAAAAAATACCCGTGTCCCTGTTGCATCCAACACTATGCTCTTGGAGACTCGCTTGTGTTGCTGCCAAGTTGTACCAACACATTTCATTCGCCTTGCATTGCCACCTGTTTGGCCACCGGAAACTCCACATGTCCCACCTGCCACCTTCAACTTCATATCACACATGATTAATTAGTTATTACAATACTGTAGTATATATTATCATTAAATAATTTGTACTACCTCCGTATCATATTAAACGTCTTTTAGAGTTCATTTTTTGTCTAAAAATAAATGTCACTTTTTACTTTTAACAAACATATATGCTAGACTTTCTCATAATGCCATTTATTATTCTTAAACAATAGTAATACTAATATTGACTTTCATATAGAAGATGAAGAGGTTCTAGTATTAAAGTAGAATAAATATATTAGTAGTATACTAGCAATAATGAGTTTTATATCTTTATCTAATGGTAAAAAATTTATTTAACATATTTTATTAGTATTTGTGAGAAACTCCAAAATGATATTTAATATGAAACAGAGGTGTACATGTGATTCATGTCTGATGTGGCAACGAAATTTGACGTGGCGGAGGTGACGTGGCGGTCGCGGCTTACGTGTCGGTTGAGAA